>LBNU01030552.1:1361-21218 GCA_014162995.1 Artemisia annua
TTTTTGACAATAAATTTACGGATATCAAGAATTTCGTATAGCCCGTACCCGTTCGCGCTCGAACCCGTTGGCCTGTGCCTGTTCGGGATCGAGCCCGTTTGGTTCGCGCCCGTTCGGGCTCAAGCCCATTTGGCCCGTTGCCCGTTCGGGCTTGAATATTTGTATAATGTGCTTTATTATTTGTAGTAGTGAAATTTAATGCTGGAATTGTGTTTAATTTGGTTGTACAATATGCTTGATAATTTGTATTTCTTATGTAAGGGTGTTTTAATAACTGTATTAATTATATTCATTAACCAGTTAAATAGTTGACTACATTAAATAACATTAATGTGGTGTTTTGTTGTACACTATGCTTCTTGTCTTGTACGTCTGAAAATTATGTGCATTAAAGTGTTGTACACTATATTTCTTTTCTTGTAAGTAGTAGTCATTATAATCATTAATAATATTGACCACTTTAATAGCATTAATGTTGTAAGTCTGAAAATAAGTCTGAAAATTACATCATGCTTATTTTGTTGTACACTATGCTTATTTTGTTGTAAATATGAAAATTGGTTGCAACTATTGTACATTATGCATAAATAGTTGTAATTTTTGGTGAAGGGGTGTTTTTAATAGCATTAATGTTGTTTGATAGAATTTTGGTCTTAAAATGACATCACGCTCTATTTTGTTGTACAATATGCTTACTTTGTTGTAATTTTGAAAATTTGGTGCATTAAAGTGTTGTAAACCATGCTTAATTTCTTGTAAGTCTTAAAATTTTGGAGAGAGATCATTCATGCTTTATATGTAGTATAGATACTCCCTCCGTCCTAAAATAATTGTCTCACGACAAAAAATATACAGTTTAAGAAAAACACAATTAATACTCCCTCCTGCTCAAGATTATTGTTAGTAGACAAGAATCACATAATTTAATAAAAGTGGGGTTACTTTAGTTTTCAACCACTCAAAGAGAATATTCTTTTACTATATTCTCTAGTTTTTACTTAAAAAGGAAAGTGAAAAATCTTTTTGAGACATCCCAGAAAAAAAATATGGACAATAATTTTGAGACAGAGGAATTACTGTTTTCTCTCTCTTTCTTACTTTTTTTTTTTGTGCCAAATAACAGGTTTACCCTTAGCCAATTAATTAACTATTCTTTAATTTTTGTAATACTAATTTCAACAAAGGGATATAGTAAACTTGACCAAACTTCTCTATCTATTTTTAGTATTGGACAATTAAATTGGGATATACCAAAAAGGAAACATGAACAATTAAATTAGGACAGAGGGAGTATATGATAGTTTTAAGTCATTGCTTCAAACGCTCGAGAGATACCAAATCTTTCAAATCATTGTCTCCAAAGCAAGAAACCATATTAATGACTTGATGAAATAGTGTCTAAGTCATTTAAAAGTGCCCATTACATTGTAGATGCTCTTAGCTTATTGAGTTCATATATTTGTTATAAATATATTTTTTTGAAAGTCAATTATCTATTTAACGATGCATTACATGGGGTAATCATCTGATTGAAAAACATTTTCACAAATAGGGTATCATTGAGACACAAGTCTTTTGATGTACATTACGAGGGTGATAATAAATTATGAAGAATAATAAAGTTACTTATTTTTATACTGATAATTGACTTAGAGATTGTGAAGAGCTATGTATTTGTTTATTTAAGAATTGGACCTATTTAACCACTTCCTTAAAAGCAATGGCAAAAGTAGCTTAATCAAAGACTTTTCATTGTTTCTAAGGTGCCGTTTGGTATGAGGTATTTACCATTGGAATTAGGTACCAAAATAGAAACTATTATTTGGTTGAGTCTTTGGGATTTCAAAAAGTACCATGAACCCCAAATAAATGGTTTCCACAAAAGTCACCCCCTCTAGTCGGTTTACTGACGTAGAAAATGGTTTCCTGACAATTTTTTGTCTTCTTCCTAAAGAAAATGGGTCCATCCTCTCACTTCAGCCACATTTTTATTTTTATAATACTCCCTCCGTCCAAAATTTATTGTCCACTATTGACTTTTTTAGTCTTTCTTCTTCAACTTTGACCTTAAATATTTTTGTGGGTGTTATATAATATTTGATGTAAAATATATAAATGGATTAAGTTTTGAGTGTACTTTTCAATGGTATAATTTTTCATCAAGTATTATATAATAAAAAATATATATTTATGGTCAAAGTTGAACCAGTTTGACTTTGAAAATTCAAACTGGACAATAATTTTGGGACGGATGGAGTATATATTTATTATTTTATTATTCAAACAAAAGTATAAAATAATTTAATATTACATCATTTATATATTTTCTCTCTCCTACTTTTCTCTAATATTTATACCAATCCTAACCCAAATCCAAATCCTAATCCTAATCCTAATCCTAAACCCATCTACAAACTAAACGGGCCCTAAAGGTTATTTAAATAACTTTTATCATCGGAGTGAAAGACTATTATTAACAATAACTTGACATTCACCAAGCGTTTGACATAAATTACCAAGCTATTTATATTAACTGCAACATTAAATGAACCAACAAAAAAGCTTTTATATAAGAAAATAAATGCAATAATTAATGGATTAAATGTAAAAAGTCTTTTAGGGGGTGGCAATCATGCCACACCATGATTCACCTTAATGCAAAATTAACCAATCATATGTTGCCAACACATTTCATAATTCACCATGCCTCACCTTCATTTTTAGTGGCATTCATGATGAAAAAAAATTTTCAAATTATATTTTTTTATTTTTCTTATTCATAAATATACTAAACAATTATATAAAAACATTAAATTTTATTAATAACTCAAAGAAAATTACAAAATGCTTAGGAAAAAAATTATAAAAACACTATTCATCAAGGTATGGTAAGTCTTGAGCCGCTACGTGCTCTGTAAGATCATATTGGAGACGGTTATGGATATCTTCGTCGAGCAACTCCTGTAGTACACTATCATCATAAACTGGCGCGACCGGCGGATCCATTATATGAACCGGTGATATTGCCATCCCATCGGCTTTTAAAATCATATTGTTCAATATTATACAAGTATAAACGATTTTTTGAATCTTTTGGACGGACATAGGCCGGAGAGGACGACTTAGAATAAACCATTTTCCCTTTAGACGACCAAAAGCTCGTTCGACATCCTTTCTTGCAGACTCTTGTAGCTTCTTGAATTTCTTTTCTTTTGGGTCAGTGGGATACGGATATGCTTTAACAAATGTTGAATACCTAGGATAGATTCCATCGGTAAGATAGTATCCACGTTTGTAAAGTCGTCCACCTAAAACAAATGAACTGTTTGGTGCCGTTCCATTTCTCTCAGTAACATACAATGGAGACTGATTCAAAACATTGATATCGTTATTTGAACCGGGAGGACCAAAAAACGAATGCCAAATCCACAAATCCTTTGAAGCCGTCGCCTCAAGCATAATAGTCGGGTATTGGTGATCACCTCTCTTATATTGGCCTCTCAAATACTTAGGACAATTTCGCCAAACGAAATGTGTACAATCAATGCTACCAAATATTCCAGGAATGTGATGTTTTTCTTCATGTACATCGAATATGCGTGCAACGTCATGGCTTGTCGGCCTACGTAAGAACTCTCGCCCATATAACTTTATAATCGCATCACAAAATTTATCAAGGCATTCACCTACAACATATTAAATAACACATAGATAATAACGAAATTAAAAAAAAAATGTTTAAAATAACGACTTAAAAAAATGAAAAGTAATAGATAACGAAATAATAATAAAAAAATAGTAACCTGACGTTCTTCGTGCCATGTTTAAGTAGTCATCAAATCTATCCGGAGGTTCACCCGTTGCGAGTTGCCGAATGGCCGACGTACATTTTTGTAACGCCGTAAAACTTTTTTTTTCCCAACGCGTCATAACCCGCTTGAAACCATTCGATTTGCGCTTCAATTTCACCAACAATTCTTAAATACAAGATTTTGCGCACACGAAACGATCGCGAAACACATTTTCGTTAAACTTTGGTTCTTCAACAAAATAATCATTGTTTAGAGTTTATAATGCTCTTTCACGAAAACGGGTGATATAACCACGTATTTCGTTAGAACTTGCCGTATCTTCAAGTGCCTCGTATGCGGCTAACAAAGTTTCAAACATACTACCGGATAGCCATAGATCGGATGATTCGGTTGGAATAATAATTTCGTCCGAGCATGAAGAAGATGATGATGATGCCATGGCTAGTAGTGTGTGATTAGATGGTAAATATTTTGTGATTTGATTGTGTTTATAAACTAACAAGATTAAGTAATAATTTAAAGGNTTTTTTGAAAAAAGCCACAAACGGCTATAATAATTAATGGGCAACGTTCGAATTTTATGGGGAGTAGTCCATACCGATTCGGTATTGGATACCGAATTGCATGCCGAAATCTCCATGCTGAGAGAGTGGTTATGGTCGATGCCGAGCGGCATCCTTTGCCGAGGCTCGATGTCGAACCCGTTGCCAGTCCCTTATAGTTTGAAGCATCGCGGACTCTTAAATAAATAAATAAAATATGAATTTTAAAAAATTTGACTAAAATGTAAGCAACTGAGAAGTTTAAGGGCTAAATATGTAATTTTATGATAATTCTTGTCCTACTTGTTAAATGAAATGTGTTACAACATAATACAAGGACCTCAAATTAATTAAATAAAAAAGAGACAACATATACGCGTCGAAGTAGAAAGGCAGGTGCATTAATATGGTTGAAACGTGTTTCAATATGACGTTACAAACTATGCTCAAAATGTAATTCCTTGAAATAGCAAGTGTAAGAAACAAAAGACTTTTTAACTTGATAAAGGGAACTAATAAAGGGATCTAATTCTTAAAATACTTGTACAGTGCATGCACTGTACTGTACAAGTATTTTAAGCATTAGGTCCATAATTAGGTCCCTTTATTAGGCTCATCAAACATTTTCCTTTTAAAAATCTTGAGGTATGATGAGTTTATTCTGAGCATGAAAGTGAAGGTTTCAGTTTGCTCTAAAAACACAAATTAAGTATGATTTTTGGTCAAATTCTTTAATTAAATTCGCGGCGAAGGTTATACCTCGAAAAGTCTGCGAAGTTAAGGTTTTGTATGTATTATATCCTTTCGATCGAGCGACAACTTCTAAGGAAGGTCTTCACTCCCCTTTGAAATGTTGGTGGCGTTTAGTTGGAAAACATTTTCTTTCATTTCCTATTTCTTGTTTTGTAGGAAAATGGAGGGGAGTTTTATTTCTACAAAATAATGAAAAATTTTTGAAAACGCGTTTAATTTGAGAAACATGTGTTTGTGTTTTCCAATTTGCAAAACTAGAAAACATGTTTAAGTGTTGTTGTTTTCTATCTCAATTCTCTATACACCTCTGTAATATTATAAAAACATCTTCAAAATACAAAACCAAATATTATAAACTAACCAACTAAATTATAAAATAACTAAAAAAAATCTAATACGAGAAAATAAAGAATTAAAAAAGTAAAATACAACATCAAATAACATGAAAAAAATCTAATACTAAATTATAGTGTTTTCATCCGTTTTTTGATATTTACATCTTTTTTTTCTTTCTTTTTTTCTTTTTTTCTTTTTATTCGTTTGCATCCGCTTTTTTACGTTTTCGTTTGTTTATTATGTTTTCGTCTGTTGTTTTATGTTTTCGTCCGTTTTTTACGTTTTCGTTGGTGTTTTTTACGTTTTCGTTTCGTCCGTTTTCTTACGTTTTCGGCTCTTTTTATTACGTTTTCGTCTGATTTTTTTACGTCTTCATATGTTTTTTTTTACGTTTTTGCCCGTTTTTTACGTTTAGTATATTTTTTTTTACGTTTTCGTCTATTTTTTTACGCTTTTGTCCGTTTTCTTACGTTTTCGTCCATTTTCGCTCATTTTATTATAATTTCTTACGTTTTCGTCCTTTCTTTTATATTTTTTTACGTTTCCGTCTATTTTTTACGTTTACTTACGTTTATTTACATTTTCGTCTGTTTTTTTACGCTTTTTGTCAGACGAAACCTAAAAAACATAAAAAAAAAAGATGAAAACGTAAAAAAAGAGATGAAAACATAAAAAATAGACAAAAACTAAAAAACGGATGAAAACGAAAAAAAACAGTAAAAAATGTGAAAAAATCAGAAGAAAACTTTAAAAAATGGACGAAAAACGTAAAAAACCACATGAAACGTAAAAAAATAGACGAAAACAGACGATATCGTAAGGAAACGGACGAAAACGTAAAAAAGGGACAAAAACGTAAAAAAAAAATTGGACGAAAACGTGAAAAAACGGATGAAACGTAAAAAATCGGATGAAAATGTAAAAAACTGGCGAAAACGTAAAAAATCGGACTAAAACGTAAAAAACGGACGAAACATTAAAAATTTATTGAAAGCGTAAAAAAACAGACGAAAACGTAAAAAAAATATGACCAAAACGTAAAAAAAAGGGTCAAAAACGTAAAAAAACGGACGAAAACGTTAAAAAACAGACGGAAACATAAAAAACTGACGAAAATGTTAAAAATAAGATGAAAACGTAAAAAATCAACGAAAACGTAAATAAACACACAAAAACTTAGAAAATCGGACAAAAATGTAAAAAACAGACAAAAACGTAAAAAAATCAGACAAAATCGTAAAAAAACAAACGAAAATGTAAAACATCGGACGAAAACGTAAAAGAACGGACGAAAATGTGAAAAACAAACGAAAACGTAAAAAATCGGAAGAAAACGTAAAACATCGGATGAAACGTAAAAATCGTACGAAAATGGAGAAAAACGGATAAAACACGACGAAAATGTATAAAGATGGACGAAAACGGATTTAGGGGTATTTTAAAGGAAAATATGTGGAAAAAAAAAGTTTTGTAGTTTTGTGTATTAAACTTGGAAATAGGAATTTTGTGTTTTGTAGAGAATTTTATGGAAAACACTAATTTGAACACGATCTCTATTTTCTTTATTTTCCACAAAAAATTTTGTGGAAAACAAAGGTGTTTTCCCTCAAATAAACGCACCCTTAGCTTCGGTTTTTGTGTCCCATAAAACAATGATCTCGTCAGTTTTATGTCCGTATTGAAGATTAGTTGTTCAATTTATGATTAAAGATTAGTTGTTCAATTTATGATGTATGGTTCGGTCTTGCAAAAGTCCGAAAATAAGTCTTTAAAACCCGAATATTAGAGCACTATGAGATGATTAAAACGAGATGGGCGCCGGTCCGCCGCGTTGCGGCGGGGCGTCATTTTATCCGCAACCTTTTTTTAGCGGGGGAGATACCGATTGTATGTTTGTGTGAACATTTTGAAATATAAATCCTCAACATGTAAACAACATGCATGCAATTGGCAAATATAAGCAGTTAGTTCTAGTATTTTGCAATTACTTTTATGTGATATAAGAGTGGTGGCAGACATACTTGACACAAAATGTATACATAGTGAAGAATTCGCAAATGTTTAGAACTGTTCAAAACAGTCAACTTGTGTTGACTTGTCTTTAATAATTGTGCAATTCAGCTGTTAAGGCTATGTTTGGTACACAAGATTGTTGAGAGATTGTGCTTATTTTTTCAGAAAATAAGCTACTTAAAAAATAATCCTTGTTTGGCAGACATAACTTATAAGAGATTCTAAAAAAAATAATCTTCCATAATCTCTTAAAACTAAAGGTTACTTCATGTAGCTTATAAAAATAATCTCTTTTATAATCTCCAGCACCAGCACCATCTCCAGCACCAGCACCAGTTCCAGCAACAGTTACTTTCGCCAAACATACCCTAAGTATTTAAGGCATATAAATAATTAAATATCAGATGCATCACTTGTCATTCAAGCATCAGGGCAGATTGCAATTTCTTTGTTCCAGAAACCAACAAAAATATATAGTAAAATTAGTGTAACAAAATTATATACCATTGGTTCAATGCCAACACTGATTAGGATGGTGGCAATGTTGCATAACCATGCCTCAAACTAAATTGTAATTAGCCAATAGAATGAATCCAACTAGTTTCATGTCTAATCATGCCTAACCATTTATTTTTAGTGGCAATGTCATGCCTAAGCATGCCTAAACTTNTGGTTTTTTTTTTAATTTTTTTTAACTCATAATTATATTTAATCAATTTAATTAAAAACCACCACAACCATCATCCACCACTGTAAACCACCACTTGTCCATACTACCACTAGCCATAGCTAGGGGCGGAGCCAGAAAAAATTACGAGGGGGGGGAGCGCAATTTTTTTTTTCTTTTTCTTTTTAATACTATACCTCAAACACATTAGAATATGACATATTCTATCCTTATTAGATTTACTATGTCTCGGCTAAAAAAAAGATTTACTATGTCATACTATCATTTTTTTTATAAAACAATATTAAAAGAAGTGAAAAAAGAGGTTGTGATTTAACTTTCAAGAAACAGTGTAATTGCTGTCCTTTTTTTTTAGCTACGTGCCACCCCACATGACCATACATTTAAACACTATTTTCTCTCTTTCTTCTTCAATTGTTCATTCAACCTTCATCTTCCCCATCTCAACTTTTCAACAGGTAAACCATGCTCAATCTAATAGCTTCAAAAACTGATTTTGACTATCTTTTCATGAAAGGCAAACATTTTTGGGGAAGCCTCTGGCCATAGCCACCCTAGCTAGCAGTTGTTCTTACGCCTCTGGCCATAGCCACCCTAGCAGCTGTTCTTTCGCCTGAAGATCAAGAAACCTTGGCTTATCTTATATTAACTGGTAACAAACCAACAAGCCAAAAGTCAACAGGAGCAAGCTTGACCATGCACCACAGTTTACATGCAACTGTTTTACAACGGTAACATTTCGTGCTCCCCAACAAAATTTACTCCCAACGTTCGATTTTATTAAATGCTACAAACTTTACCGATTCGGTGAAGTTTACCGAATTGAATGCCGAATGCTCCATACCGAATGACTGGCAACGATCATGCCGAGCCATGCCGAGCTTGCCGAGTCCATTGCCGAATACGTTGCCACCACCCTTACATATGTAGGTATAGTTTTTCATGTACCCGGGGTTTTTCAATAACCTTCATGTCTAGTGTCTCTTGACTATTATGGGGTCTTATTACCTCGATTTGACCATCTTCATTTTATTGCTCCGTTTTATCTAATCATTCGAGGACTTTTATTTGGAATCGCTTTGTCTATCACGCTGCAGCCGTGCCATAGACTTATTACCATTTATTGGTTGTACTTTTGGGACACACATTTTAATTGGAGCATTAGCAGCATTTATATTATCTAGTCATTTATTTTAGGTCACAAACATGCTGGCAATTACTAGATCTGGAATATAAATTGTCCCTTAAACTTTAAGTTCATATTCATTACTGTGATGATCAACATTTATATCATAATTCTAGGGGTGTGCATCGGGCCGGAACCCGACCCGTCCCGACCCGGCCCGACGAAGCCCGATACCGATTATGGCCGGAATCTGAAACCGAATCCCGATCCGATAGGGTATCGGATAGTCGGTATCGGTATCGGATAGTCGGTATCGGTCGGTATTTGTCGGTATTTGCTTGTCTTTTGTCGGTTTTTTGCTCGTCCCGACCCGATACCGTCCCGACCCGATACCGAAGTCGCCGGAATTGCGAACCGAGTACCGATCCGATTACTAGTCGGGATCTGAAACGGGCCGTCGGGTTCGTCGGATTCGGGATCGGAATCGGTGCTCGGGCGGGATGTCCTCAGCCCTACATAATTCATTCCATATCCCTTGCTGCTCATTCTCTCCCCCTGAATGAACCACATCCAGTAGCCCATCAACCATCATATTCATATCATGCATGCAATTATATTTACTTCAAATATGTCCATAACTCCAATATTTATATTGATTAAACATGGTCATACTTATTTCAAATAGTGGAACGTATTCAATATTGGAAGGGCTTAATAATAACTTATAGAAGCTTGTTTGCATTTTTATTGGCCATAAGAAAATATCAATTTAGTACATTACTTACAATCATTGTTAGAAGTTTTTACATAAACAACCTTATCTTCGCATAAATGAATTATTAAGTAACTATATATGCCAGTTTACAGATCAATCTAAAATCTTGCAACAAACATGTCTGTTCATAAAGGGTACCAAAATATTTTGTTGAAATTATCACAAATAAAAGAAATTTAACGCTTGTTTTGCTAGATGCAATATTTACTTTCTTACTTATCTGTTAGTGACTATTTCACATGTGTAAGATTTAATGTTTGTGGCGTCAACTCAAATAACACCAACATGAGTTAGCACATAGGTATAGGCAAACCGAATATCGCTTTAATGCATATCAACGTAAATACTACAAACTCAAGCCCATACAAAATATTGCAAGCTTAATCACATAGTCAAGGCAGATTGTAACAATCAGTAACAAGCTACGTCATAACATATTTTGGGGGTATCTATCACCTCCGAACACTTTGACATATTAGCTCAACAAACCTTTTATAAAATTTTGGTTCTATATAAGTTTTTGATCGTGAACTTCGAATAAACTTATCTATCTACATATTCAAATAAATTAGCTAGATTGAATACTTTAGTGGTTTTGGGGCGTGTGAAACCAAACACGTTTGTACGTACATATGAGCAACAAGTCAAATCATGCAAACTAGTAAGGATCAAATTTGCGATCAACAACTTAGTAATGTCCGCACATACCTAAACTCATAAACAAATGGAAGAGAACATCTTATATTATAGTTTATAATCTTCGAATTTTTAGATTAAAAGCATAAGGCAAATTTGGAGTGAGGACTAAAATAGAGTATAAAATTTTAACGTATATCACTAGTATTAAACCTCTTAATCAAACATAATGAATAATTAAACGAAATCTATGTCACAAAATACCTATCAGGTTCAAACATAAACTCCACATCTATATGTGTTTAAAAGATTCACATCTTCCCTTGTTACGCACATAGTCGAAACTCACAATGTTATTAGCCCATACAACACAAATTCAAGCATATAGACAATCCTATGGGTGTCACTATATTGTAAAGTTATAAAAATCCACCAACAATGATAATTGATATAACATGTTTTCACAGTTAATAACAAGATAATATAATCCAATTGCATGAAAAATTAACAGTTTTTTCAACATCATTAGCATATTAATAACATAAAATTAGATAAGTAATATCACGAATGACATGGCAACCTTATACAGTCAAATAAACCTTATAGAGTCAAATATGTCAAATTTTATATTGCACCTTATTAAAATTTGCTTTATAAAGCTTAGTATAAGCGTAAGGGTTGATTCAAGATATCTACTGTTGCATATTACGAGTAATAAACAAGAATATTTTCATGTTTTATTAAAGTTTTAACGATGTGTCATCAACTTAAGTAATGCGTTGTTGAAGATGCAGTAATTACACACTCGTACAAAATAAATTACTCAAAATTAATACTTTATTTACAACTAGACACGTACCTTTGATAATTAAAGGTATGCTTGAATGAGTTGAATCTACTCCCTATCTTTTAGAACCTGTGATTTAGAGCGTGTTGCTAACGTGTTGTAAACTAATATTAAGAAGAGAACAAAGAACAAAAATAAAGATCGAAACATGGAAGAATTGTATTTTCATCTCACAACGGAGGTATGTATATATAGATACAAGATGGAGTATTACACAAGATACTAGTCTAATTAAGATAACTACTAATATTAAAAGATATGGACATCCATTCCATATTTATCCATAACAAAAGGCCAATATTTTCATGATTTGGATTAAATAAGAAAAAATTCGTTTTCCAGTTATGATGTAGAAAAAAATATAAAATATACATGTACTTGCAAGTTATTTATTGAAAGTAATGGACTACACTGAAAATATAAAAGGAAAAAAACGGGGTTGTAAACTCAAAAGGTAGAAAAGATACCCCTGACCCGGTTTCCCTTCCTAACACAAAAACCTTCACTCGAATCTTCAAAGGCTCTATCTTCTCAATTGATCGTGTGTTATGAGATAACTCAATTAAGCAATCGTGGTATGATTTTTCTTCTCATATATCAAATTCACTTCTTCAATTTATCGATCAATGAAATTCGATTCGCTATTTTATTTTATTTTTCAGTTGATCGGTTGACTTAATTGGCTAATTCAATATGTTTCTTGTTAGTTTTCCTATGTATCTAATTCACTATCACAAAACCCAAAATTGGAATGAACTTCTTTACGACAATTACAAACCTCCAATTCGAATGAACACAAAAATTAATAAATCTTCAATTAACTCAAAACAACAAACCAATATATGTGACAACCGTGATTTTAGCAGATTAGTTTGACTAATAGTCTCGATCCATTTGACTTTGTTTGGTGTGAATTAAGTGTTTATGTGGGGTATATGTGTGAGATAAGTATTATATATGTGTGATAAGTAAGAATGTTGGCACTAAATCCCTTTTGTGTGAGGTTGTTGTTATGATTTGGGAAGTATTGCTTTTGGGCAAGTTCATTTTGATCGCCTTTGTGGTGTAGAAATGACTTGTGTAGTTTTGGTGTTTTGCGGTTTTGTGTAACGAGTCTTCGTTCAAGTATTTGAGCGTTAGTAAGTTACGAGATGGTTGTTTTCATGGGAAATGTTTATAGAGTGTGTGAAATTCTATTTTTGGAAACTTTGTTTTGAAAATGATTATTTTCCGAAATTGTCGTTAAATTTAAGGTTTATCACGAAAGACGTTAGGTTTCGTTATGGGAGTGCATAAAATATGAAAAGTATGAGGTTTTGANTTTGGAAAGTTTCGTTAATTTTCGTGTCTTAGAAGTTGGTTTTCCGGAAATTAGAGTAAGTTGCTAAAAGTTGTGGTTTTGGTAAAATTCTGAGATTTGGAGCATAAGGCCTTCCACTTCTTGGCATAAGGCCTTCTCCAATTAAAAGTGGTTTTCTTTTTTTCTGAGTACCAGATCATACGCCCTATGGGCTGGGCATAAGGCCTTCTGCCTAAAATTACATATTCACAGTTTCTGAGTGTGACAACCGTGATTTTAGCAGATTAGTTTGACTAATAGTCTCGATCCATTTGACTTTGTTTGGTGTGAATTAAGTGTTTATGTGGGGTATATGTGTGAGATAAGTATTATATATGTGTGATAAGTAAGAATGTTGGCACTAAATCCCTTTTGTGTGAGGTTGTTGTTATGATTTGGGAAGTATTGCTTTTGGGCAAGTTCATTTTGATCGCCTTTGTGGTGTAGAAATGACTTGTGTAGTTTTGGTGTTTTGCGGTTTTGTGTAACGAGTCTTCGTTCAAGTATTTGAGCGTTAGTAAGTTACGAGATGGTTGTTTTCATGGGAAATGTTTATAGAGTGTGTGAAATTCTATTTTTGGAAACTTTGTTTTGAAAATGATTATTTTCCGAAATTGTCGTTAAATTTAAGGTTTATCACGAAAGACGTTAGGTTTCGTTATGGGAGTGCATAAAATATGAAAAGTATGAGGTTTTGAATGTAATATATATATATATATATATATATATATATATATATATATATATATATATATATATATATATATATATATATATATATATATATATATATAATAGGGGGTGGCCGGTTTTGTGTAAAAGGGGAGAAAAAGAAACCCAATTTGAGTCCAAATATGATTCTTAGGCCCAAGAATTATCCATAAATAATATATAAACAAACCCAAACAACCCCAAACGTTTTTTTTGAGTTATTGGTCGATCCAAGGAGAAAAAGAAGGAGAAAAATTTAGGGTTTTGCTTTTGGAGCTAAAAATCAAGTTCAAGATATACTTTTGATACTAGTTTTCATGTAATTAATTAGTTATTGTTATAATTCATGTGATATAAATTATGATGGATTTAGGGTTTATAAACTTCTGTAAATTTATGATGTAAAACATGTTAGAATCTGTGGAAAACTAGAAGGGGGGTTGAATAGTTTACCGGTTTTTAAATTGATTATCTTTTGAAACTTTCGTGTAATCAAAGATCTAAACTAAAGACAATATATTATATGCAAAGATAAGGAAAGAAACGATCAAACCACAACGCGAGTATTTATCGTGGTTCGGCTACAAGGACTCTTTTTCCTTTCCCTACGTCCACGCCCCGAGTATCCAACTCGAGAGTTTCTTTCACTAGTCAACAAGCTCCTTTCACCGGCGGAGAAAACCTTACACGTCGCTTACACGATTACCGACACTAAGTTATATGTCGAGTTCTTTTACAAGGGTACAACCACTCCCGTTAGTTCTTTTACAAGGGTACAACAACTCCTGTCACACTATGTATTTTAAGGACTAAAATACTAACCGATCACAACTTAATATACAAAAACAAATGAGGTGTAATACTACAAGAAGTATACACAATGCTAAGCTAACAAGTCTTGCAACTTTGTGTTGGATACTTGTAACTTTGTGTTGGATACTTGTAACTTTGTATGAGTTGGTGAACTTTCTTTGCTACAAAAGAACTTCACAACAATGAAGATGTTAATGGGTTAGAAGAAAGATATGAGTAGTATGTGCAAGATGTAATAAGAAGTGATAAAGAAAATTCTAACAAATGGCTTGGTATTTATAGCAAAAGTTTTCAGCAGCATGGCGGATTCGGCGGAACCCTCACAAGGGTTCCTCCCGTGTACCTCCAAGGTTCCGCCAGTTCTGACAGAAAACTTTGCTATAAATTCATCCAAACCAACCATGGTCACATCAACTTATTACTAGTCAAAGATATACTTGTGTAAGACATTTTATAGATAGTCAAACACACAATCTTACTATAAATGTATATTGGAATGTTTGACACAAACTTTCCATAAATGTGATGTGACACTTTCTTTATTAAGAAATATGAAAATGTTAAGTCTAATGTGAAATGTTAATGTAGCAAGAAAATATTAGTTATGTAAGACTTGAACTAAAATCATGTTTTACTAAACACTAAAGTTTACATTTTGTCGTTAACAAAACTTAGCAAAGATCGTAAAATATAAATAACGTTTTTAGGCGATATTTGTATTAACAATCTCCCCCTTTTTGTTGATGACAAAACATAAACTTTGTTTTTAAGTAAACCACTAATTTTAGTTTTAAATCTTAAAAAGAATGTTATATTTAAACTTGTTTTACTTAATTGATGAAAATCATTTTAAGTTAAAAAGTTTAGATAACTTTCTCCCCCTTTTTGTCGAAACAAAAAGAAGAGTAGCGTAGCGGAACTATGCACTTGCTCCCCCTTGGTCGATACTCCCCCTAAAAGGAGTGCCAAGTTGGGAAACATGGATTTTGAACCTACAAAAAAATGGTTAGTTGGTGATAATGATACATAATCAAGCATGTAGTCACCACATATTATGAGAATATAATCAACCACAATCACAACTCATATATGATCAACCAACAATGAAAATAAGATAGTAGTAAAAGATGTCATTCCAAGTAAAATTTGACTTTCTAAAAGTCAAAGACAAGAAATGAAAATACCCTCCTACTTCTAAAAATAAAAATAAAAGTTAAAAATAACCAAGAAATAAAAGAAAAATAAAATCCTACTTCTATAAGTAGAAGACATTCAACACATCCTAAATGGGGCAAAAGGCCTCCAAAAAAAAACTCTAGGAGTTGTTTGGATGGGAAAGAGCATCCAAACGCTCAAGGACGTGTTGTATAGCAAAGCGGGTCTCATCTTGAAATTGGTGAAGCATCATTTTGATGTTTTCACCGATTTTAATCATTTGCTCACATTGTGAGCAAGAATGGTGATGAGTGGGTTGGGAAGGGTTGTTTGATGAGGGTGGTGGTGGTGGGTTGGTGTTAGTTTCATGAGTGGAGGATGGGTTTGGAATGGATTCAAGCAATGTGGTTTGCAAGTCCATTGCTTGATGGAGGTGGTTTTCGACCATTCTTTGAATTTTCTCATAAGAAGGAAAGAAAGACTCAAAGAGTTGGGCTTGGGAATGTGGTGGAGATGGGTGATCATGGTGTTCAAAGTTTGGTTCTCCATATAGAGGACCATGGATGTCTTTGAAGGTAGGATGGAACAACAATGGTTTTGGTTGGTGGTACTCTTGTTGTGGTGGTTGGTTGTGGTCAAAAGGCTCATTTGGCTCAAAAAATGGCCTTGGTTTTTGTGTTTGCTCAATGTGAGCAAACGGGTGCAAAGGTTGTGGATTGGTTGATCTTGGAGGAAGATCATTAAGATCTTCTATGAAAGGGTGTGGTGATGTTGGTGGAGATCCAAATAGCTCCATTGGTTCAAGTTTTGGTGGTAGTGTTGGTGATGGAGTTTTGGATGGTTGGGTTGGAGCACTTGGTGGAGTTGGGTCAATGGGTGATTTTGTAGGTGGTGGAGTAGTGAGCTCAATGGGTCCCTTGGGTGATGGAGTTGGAGATGCAAGGTTCAAAAAATGTTCATTTTTGATGGGTGAGGAGAATTCATCCGAAGATGAAGAGCTTAGATTGATGGTTTGGTGTGAGCAAATTGCTTTAACACTTATTCGGGCGGTTCTCCGAATGGGTCGAGGTGGTTGAGAGGTGATTGTTGACTTAGTCATTGTGAAAAAGGTTAATTAGAGATTTAGAATCAGATTTTGTGATGGTGATGGTGTGATTTGATGTGTTCCAATATGGTCAAATTTATAGAGTGGAAGAGATGTTGGAGGGAGTGTTTGGATTTGATGTTTGGCAATAGAAATGTGGAGGTTTCTAATGATTTGGGTGAGTAATGAAGGTTGTCAAATCAAAAGGAAGTCAATCCAATTGGGAGGATGGAGTAGAAAGACAAACATTAGCACTAAATGCTTAGTAGTCATGTCAAATTGGTTGGAAGTATATGTTTCACAGATTTCAAGGAACCTTTGGAAGGGTTCCTTCCCTTATGGGTGAAGGTTCCTTGAGGTGGTTATGAGCTAGTAGATTTTTGGCGGGAAAAGAATTCCTATTGTTTTTAGAGTCTTAGAAAGCTCCTAAGGATGATACTAACTAACAAGGAATGAGTTTCTAACTTACAAGATTGAATTGAGGTTTTGTGGTTGTCTAAATTTTGAAAAATGAATTAAAAATTTCCAGGTGAACGGCGGAACCCTCGTACTAAACGGACGGAACCCATTTGAGGGTTCCGCTTGTTCCGTTAGGCCAAATCTGGGTTCCCATATTTTTACACTGGCGGAACCCATGTGAGGGTGCCGCCAGTTCCGCCAGACCTGAAAAAGTTGGCAGTCCAACTTTTTGACCCGCAAGACGATTTTTAAATTTTTCGAAAACTCTTAAAAGTAAAAATATAATTCATATCTGGTTAAGAAATGCAAAAATTGGACATGTAAACACTCATACGGTTGGACTTTGACCGGGGGCTAGCGATTTTCACTATACTTAGTGAAATTTTTCATAAACATGAAAATTTGACAACATGCCATATGTTGTCATCCTGCATCAAAGTTAGTTCATACATGTTCCAAATGTTATCAAGTATCCCTAACACGACATAAATCCATAAAACATATTGTTTAACAACTAAATTGTTCAAATAGCACCTGGTGCCAAACACTCCTTCCCATACGCTCTCATTGACGATCCACCTTCTTCTTGAGCTTGCCAAGGAACCTCCCAAGACATTTGAACATCCCCTTCGTTTGCTTGAACTCCGCCGACTCATTAGGAATAGTTGGAAGTTGTGAAAGGTATTCTAGAGGTGGAAGCCTAGAGTTGGGTAAGCTCTCATCTTCACTCATTGAAGATGATGATGAGGAAGTAGGAGGATGTGGGCGTTTCCCTTGGGTTTTGTAGACTCTCTTATCACTAAGTGGGACAAATGTGTGTGGGATGAGAGAGTAGTCTAGGCGAAGACCTCTAGGAGTTGGAGGAATAGGAGCAATGTGCCTAAAGAGACGGGTCAAGAGCATTCCATAAGGCATAACCGTTGTGCCTTGCACGGGAATGTCGGCCATTCTCTTGGCCATGTAGTAGGCAAGGTTGAAGGGTTGCATAACGGACAAGGAGTAAAGCATGTAGCAAAGGCAAACATTGACATGATCCCGGTTTCCTATGGTACTAATGACATTGGCTCTAAGGAGTTCTTCCCATTTCTTGAATTGGGGCTTGAGTTCATTGAGTTCCATACCATATGGGTCCTTGTTGACCTCATTTCCGGTACGGGTTCTCCTAGTGGTGGTGGTCCTAATGAAGAGGTGGTCGCGAAGTTCATCCTTGGATACAAGAGGAGTATCATAGGGATGGATGCGGTCAATGAGTGTGTCAAGAGTTGAGAGGGTATGCTTGTCGGAGTAGATGCAAGTACCACGGTTTGGGACACCTAGGATTTGAGCAAATTCATTTAGAGTGAAGGAGTATTGATGACCACTAGCCATGAAGTTAATAGACATGCGACCATACTCATCCGTGGAGAGAGTGACGGATGCATAGAATTCTAAAATGAACCTAGGACAAATAGGCTCGTCGATTTGTAAGAGACAATCAAAGTTGATGGTGGCGAGTTCCATGGGTAGGTTTGTACCGGCTAGGAAGGATGGGTCAATGGTTCTACCCTCATGGACATATCGTTTTTCTAAAGCTTTGAAAATGTTGATTTGAGCTTCGGTAAGACCTTTGGTTTTGTGGTGTTTGGGTAGGTACTTAATGGTGTCCTTGTGGTCGTAATGAGTCACGGGAGGCATGATGATTCCTAGAAATAAAATTTCACATTTTAGTCTTAAGTCATCGACTATAATAATGTGGATGTTCTAGTGTGTGCCTATATGAAAACAATGTAGAGGTGCGGTTATCTTGACTCATTTTGATGCTTAAAACGTTTTATTATTCAAGTTTTGTTATAAAATAAAAGATAACCCAAACGCTCCTAGTTCAATGTAGCTTCGTTTGAATGTACCCGAAAATACATATTAGTTATGTATACCCTTTAGCATTCAAGAGACATTATACAAGTGATGTTTTAAACATAACGTTTTTATTTTGTATTCACAATGTGAGACAAAAAAATATTTGTCCTACTTGTGAGAAATTTTTGCAAAAATTTGACATGGGGTGTTTTAGCAAACATGTTTATAACTAGTAAGAATGCAATTCCTAACTATGGGGAACATGATTAGTTTTGTTAAACACCTAATTTCATGAATGAATTTCTCAAGTTAATGCATAACCCCAAGTTTTTGTTTTTGTGCAAAAATAGAATTCCTAGACTCAGATCAGGAGTGTAATCATGTTTAGAATACTTACAATGATGATTGATGAGCAATGTGAATGAAGGAAGGACCAAAAATTCGTAGGTGTGGATGAGTGGTGAAGTGAATAGTAGCAGTTTGGAAGTGGTGGTATGAGATAATGGGTGTTTGGTTTAATATAAACTAAGAAAAAGGTTCTGCAGGTCGGCGGATACGGCAGAACCAAAAAGAGGGTTCCGTCCGCTTTGTCGCAGGGTTCCGCCGACTCTGCTGAGAAAATTTTTTTTATTTGTTTGTTTTGATTTTTGTGATTTTTGTCTAATGTTTAGAACTATAATGTAGGTTCCATGAGTCCTAAGCCTAGCCTAAGAAGGTTAAAAGGTTCTCGTTTAAGAGGTTTTGTGAGAATGTCGGCTATGTTGTCTTCGGAAGAAACTTTCTCGATTGAGATGTTTCCTTTTTGGATGTTGTCACGAAGAAAATGATGACGGATTTCGATATGTTTAGTTCGGGAATGTTGGACGGGATTTTTACTAAGGTCTATGGCTCCTTTGTTGTCGCAAAGAATGGAGATGTCGTTTAGTTGAATT
>LBNU01030556.1:27172-37195 GCA_014162995.1 Artemisia annua
TTTGATGCACAAAATTTTTAACTTGTTTTAGTTTGATGCGCAATGTTATTTTGATGAAAAAAGTCAAAAGAAGTTGGGTGCAAAAACGAATTTTTGATGCACAAAAAATCGATTTAATGTACAAACGTATTTTTTCATAATTTTTTTTCGGATAAAGTATCCACTTTTAGAAAAACTTCCTTCACAACTTTTTCATGCACCAACATACCCGATCTTGTGAAATTTTTTGAGATTTTTTCGCGAATTTTTTGGAAAAAAAAATTCTTTTTACTCTTTTTACCAAAAATCCTCTTTTTATTTGATCTCATCCCTATACATATATATATATATATATACATATATATGTATATATATATACATATATGTATATATATACATATATGTATATATATATACATATATATATATATATCTATATATTATATATAACAGGAGGCATTACACGTAGATAATGCCACCTAATCGCCACCTCATTGCCCAGTAATTAATTATGTGCCACCTCATTGCCCAGTAATTAATTATGTGCCATGTCATCACATTGTTATCATGTAAGCAATTTTTTTTTTATGATTTTTAATTAATTTATATTATTAAGCTTTTTTTTTTATTAAATTCGTTATTTTTATAACTTTTTTTTGTACAATTTTTAACATATATTATTATTTTTTATTTGCAGTTTTTAAATTAATTTCGAAAATAGTAATTAAAAAGTGTATGTAGTAAGGTTCGAACATGGGTTCTTTGCAATCAATAACCAAACATAAACAAACATCTCTACCAATGGACCAATACAACTTTTGTTTTTTATTTTGCAAGTTAAAATTGATAAAGGTTACCTAATTAATTTGAATTTTAATTAACATAAAACGTGTATTTATATACAAAATCCATAAAAAAATAAAAAATAATAAAAAGATCTGGATGACAAAACGTGTAGCATACAAAAACACAAAACGGTAATGATGTATATCTTTTCCTTAATAGTTCCCAATAACTGTAAAACCTATGCATGACATTTATTAGGGTTTTTGTTTCACACAGGTAAAAAAGGTATGCCCTCTTCTCCCTCCAACCCTAATAATGAAACTTTGTTTTTCTATGTTAGATATTTAGGTAGAAGTAATATTGATCGTTACATAAAACCAAGTAAGATTTTATTTGTTTAATGTTTTATGTTCTTCAGTTTTTGACTCAAGTATTATGATGTGATTAGCAGCGACTAAAGAAAAAAAAAATTAACTGGTCGTCCACCCTGCTATAAAAGAATGAAACGTGCCAAGCAACCTCCCCAAGGTAAGTAAAGCTTCTTGAAATTGTTGCACAAATATACTAAGTCATTAACCAATTTGTAAATCTCAACTAATACGGGACAACATATTACTTTTGATATATGCGTGTCACATTCTGATCATATAAGTTAATGATTTTCTTTGTTCGAAATACCTAGATTCAACACCACCCAAAAGTTCTTGCAGCTTCAAAGGGGAAGAGTCTCTCCTAGGTCTTACAAAATCTCAAGGGATGGATGTTTGTTCAGCAAGCGGTACCTTAAACTTCTGAGCTTAATTGGGTTCGTTACGTTTTTAGACACCAGTTAAGTACCTTAAACTTCTGAGCTTAATTGGGTTCGTTACGTTTTTAGACACCAGTTAAGTAGCTTTCCACGAATGGTCTTTTAGGTTGTTTTGAATTGTGTTTTAAAAGTGGTTATAGGTTTTGTAAAGTAGCCAAAATCAATTTTCTAGGTTTTTGGATACTGAGATTATATGATTATTCAGATATCAATCAGGTTGGATAAGGAATTTAGGAAAAGTCAAGGGATGTTTCAAATTACTTACTATAAGTCCTAACTTTGGTTATTGCTTTTTTGCATTAAGTAATGGAGCAGGCAAGTATTCATTACAACGTTGTTTACCCACAAAGAGTCAAAGTTGTACATTGTTTTATTATAAGCTTTGGTCTGCAATTGATAGTGAATCGTCATTGAAACAGGAACTTAAATTAGAGCTTTCTCGGAGGAAAAAGTGGGTTACGAAGTCTGCTGCAAAAAAACAAAGATGAATCTCCAGTTGAGTGTGCTGATGGTAGCTCTTCGTACATCTCACTTCTGGTATGCGGCAATGAGCAAACATGCTTTGATGATCAGGTATTCGTTAATAATCATATTAGTACTTTTAAATTAAAAAAAAAAAAAAAAACTGATTTTTTGGTTTCTATAAACTGAGGTGTTTTTGGTGTTAATTAAAACATGTTTTTTTTCTTAGGGTTGGGTGTTTGGATACTTCGTCAATGATGTTCTACTTGTCTGCTATCACTTTAATCTTGCTTTAGTATTCTGATGTTGTATCTTGGTATATCACATAAATTTATGTATTCCTTTTATTGTTTTGCATTCAGCTGGTGTATATCGCAGAGAGTTATGTAACTTCGTAGATCGCTGTGACTGCTGCTGGTGGTGCCAAAATATCGGGATCGAAACAAGACACTAAACAAGAATCCAAGTGAATTCTCTGATAAAAAATTTTCCTTAAAGAACTTAAGGCTGCTGGCAATCATAATATTGATGCATAGAATGAAGTTTATAACTGTAATGAAAGTATGTGCATGTCTACGATCATTTTCAATTATAGTTGACATTTAACTGTGGTGTGTCATGTTACTGAAGCAGCGTGGCTGCTGTTATTAATCCAAGGCCCTATATCGGCAATGGTGGTCTGAATGACGACGACCCAGTTGTGTTGGACTTCCATTCTGGGATGATACATGATCATTCCAAGAGACATAGCCTCTGGCCCGGCTGTGTTGTCAGCTTCAGTTGACAAGTAGTTACACATATACAGTTAGACTTTTTCCCGTTTGACCCATTCTATCCCTTAAATATAATCATCCTTAATTACCCTCCTTAATATATTGTGAGTCGGATTAATCTTTTTGAGTTTGTCCAGTGTTTACGTTATTGAGATTACAGTTCTATAGGGATTTAAAAGCTACTGATCTACAAGTATTTGAGTTTAAATGCTGGTGATTTCGTAGTCATAGTCGTGTTGTAGTAAAATGTACCGATCATAAGCTATCACCAAAATGGGGCTCTACGCATGGGGCAAGTAAGGAATACGAAAATCCTTGGGCAACTTCAGAGTGGTTTTCTTTGCGGGAATATGTAGTTTTAGGCTGATGGTGGTAAGAGCATGTGTAGTTGAGGATTTGAATTTAGCGATGGGAGTAAACGGGGGAAGCCATGCATTGCCCAGATTCCATCAATCTCAACATTAATGACACACTTTATTAGCCCTTGAACAGGTGACTAATTAATCATTTAATATATAAATATAAGTATGACTCGAGTGGTTCCAGTAAGTGTTTGGTTTATATGGTTCAGAAATTGTAACAAGAAAGTATGTGAATTTTATCGTGTGCAAATTCTCTGATAAAAAGTTTTCCTTAAAGAACTTAAGGCTGCTGGCAATCATAATATTGATGCATAGAATGAAGTTTATAACTGTAATGAAAGTATGTGCATGTCTACGATCATTTTCAATTATTGCTTACATTTAACTGTGGTGTGTCATGTTACTGAAGTAGGTGGCTGCAGTGGCTGCTGTTATTAATCCAAGGCCCTATATCGACAATGGTGGTCTGAATGACGACGGCCCAGTTGTGTTGGACTTTCGTTCTGGGATGATACATGATCATTCCAAGAGACATAGCCTCTGGCCCGGCTGTGTTGGACTTTGGGTCTGGAATGATACGCAAAGATGTGGCCAGTATTTCCACGCGGCCGCGATCTACTATTGTAGTCGATGCTTATTCGGACAGTGGATATGATCAGCACACAGGTTTTGCCAGTAACTCACATATCGAGCAAAGGATTGTAGGACAACAACCAGTTATCACCAAAGGTATAATTCAATTGTTATCATATATTTGTGCACTTTCGTCAGATTATCTTTCTCTTACCTATTCTAAATGCAGAAACACATTCCCACACCTCTGGGACAGATGTGTTTCAGCCCGTTTTTAACAACCAATCTATGTGTGGTGCAAGAAATATAGGAGTTTCACCCATATGTCAATAGGTGATTTTCAGTAATGTTACATACGTTGTAAGGATTTAGATACATTCCAATGGACACTCATTTATCCCTTTATGTCCTGATCGTTATAGGTGAGCAGTCTTTAAAAGGACACCAGCTAACAACATATCTTTCATCTTTTGTTGTCCCTTTTTCCCAAGTATTTATAACGTTTGAAAATATCTATAAGAAAAGTAAGAAAATGTTTCTCAAATTGAGGTATTTCCCAAATCCAGAATGTTTAAAAACACCATTGAACATGACAAAAACTAATACTTACTTTTTACCGTTCAGGAACTGTGGTAAATCTGACTAACGAGTGCACTACCACGAAATCAGTGTATTTTTACACACTGCACATCATAGAGGATATTCATCACCGATTTTTTGACCCAAGAGCCAGAGAATTTTGCGGTCCCATTTGCTTGCAGACATGTATGTGACATTTTTTAGTAGACGTACTGCACGTCATGGTCAAATCACAAATGAAAACCAAAGGACAAATGAGGCTTAATATGGGTGGCAACATCAGTGGCGAGGGAATCATTCATGTACCGAATCTGACCAGTTTTAGCCAGTATCAAATTATGTGATACATCATATGCCTATGCAATTTAAAAGAATTGGATAATAAGTGCTGAGAGTCAACCCGACTCCTTTTGTTCCCTGTAAAAAGTGTTCTTTTTAACCCGTTACATGAGTTTTATAGTTAATATTAGTGGTTTCTGGTATTTTTAATATTTAGTTTATGGACTTAAGTAAGCCATAGGCTCACAAGCCAATAAAAAAGTTTGAACTTATGAGATTTTCCAAATCTAAGAAGCTGATCAACCAAGGGTGTTTTTTAAACTTATCTTTTCGGCTTATGAGCTTATAAGCGTGAAAAAGCATCTTCAGAAATAAGTTAATCCAACCACCCCAATAGCAGTTTCTATATCCAAATTACTCCCTTTTACCACATAAAGCAAATGTAATGCAATGTGAAATGGCTACAATTAAAGCTTATCTTCCCTAATATTTCCCTCTAATATCTGATTATATATATTTTGTAGTCCTTTATACTAGGTTCATGACCAGTAGTTATCATTTTAAATAATCATAATTCAGGTGTAACCAGTAATTAATATCAGCTGATCTCTGTGTCAATTAGAGAATTAGAGGGGGAAAAGCAGATACCTCGCTTAGGCTATAGGAAATCCGTAGTTGTTCTATGCAAGAGGGGATCTGTGACTAAACTTCGATAAGCCCTCATCAGAAATAAAAAGTGTATCAGAAGCAAAGCCCGCTAAGCCAAAGAAACCAAAAACCATTGCGGAACTAAATTCAGGCGTAGAAGCTAAAACCTAGAGATCTGTGGTAAAATTCAGGTTCTTTCTTACAGTCATGTTCGTGTGATTACAAACAAATTAGACCTTTAACTTGACTAAACTAACTAATATATTTCGGGAATGTTGACGGTTATTGCTAAACGAGGGAAAGAAACCAGAATATTTTTTGAACCAGAAGTCGAGCAGATTCTTATTGCATTCTACTAAACTTGACTGCGCAAAATAGCTATAAAAACATAGATGTAACAGGCATGTTTAAAAATCAATATTTTGATACTTGGAATATTCATACTTAAATGCTATTCAAGTATTTGCTAATTCTCAGTTTGGTGCGGGTTAAACAGGTTGACCCTGTTCCATTTTGTACTTGGCATTTTACAATGTTGAGACTTTCCAAGTTACTACAAATTCATAATTCTCGATAATAGTCTCATATGTTTTCGGTAATTGTATCTAAATATGATTTTTTTTGGTAAATTAAAGGTATATAGCACCTGTGTTATATTGATTCTACTATGATTTTAAGTTATCATTAGAAAGTCAGAAATGTATATTTAATATAATTGATTCGTGTTCGATCACGACGACACCAAATTTTGGATTCCTAAGACATCTGTCTACTGGTATATATGCTTCATTGAATGATGCTACTATTGAAAGGAACTTTTATGCTGATGCAAAGGCACAGTTGTATAAACGTGAGAAGCTTTATAACAAAGATGACCCTAAGGAAGATATTAACATGGTCAGGAAGCGTTCATTACATGAGCAACTAGGTGAACTTCCTATCAGCCATGGATGTAGTATTACATGGACTGTATACTTTCCACAATTTTCATAAATATTATCTACTTATTAATTGTGCTTTCTCAGTTTCACATATAATTATTGATTTATTTCCTGTGTTAGCTCTTGAAGGCGAGCCTAATTCAGGGGCAAATGGAAACCGACATAACTTTTACTCAACGTTTCACAAGACTCCAAACAGGAAGAAGTTCTCAGAAGAAGAATGGGAGGAATTCACAGTAGATTCAACCAGATAAGCTTTTGCTCAGCAAGCATCTTCTCCTGTATTCACTGATTGGGTCATCAAAAGTGCGGGTAGAATCAAAGCCGCTCCGGAAGATAGTTCAAATGACTTGGATGAAAGTGGGTCAGTATCTATCGTCGAGGATCTGTTATGGTGTGCTCTCTGCTTCTTATGGACCACAAATTGCGGTATATATGTTCTCTATTTGAGTTAATCTATTTACTTGATTCTCATGTTTTCCAGTTTAGATTATAATCAAAAGTTCGAGTTAGTTAGTTTCCTAAATATCCTAATTTAAGCTTCTATATCGTAAATTTAGTACATAGTTTGTGCTATTATGCCATCATTTCGTTTAATATGATGGTGTGTATGTTCCGTTGGTCATAGGTCAATACTTCTTGCAGACCGGTTCTATTTTAATTATTGTGCTTCCGATTACTTAGGCATTGTTGTATTTTTGTTTTTAAGGGTTATGGGAATTGGTTATTGGAATGATGAGAATAAAATGTTTGGTTACTCCTTTGAAAAAAAAAGACTGTTAAATTACCAAGTTACAGAGGTGATAATATAAATGGTGATTCATTTGACAAAAAATCCAGAATTCCAGACCCAAACAGAATGATTCAAGCTTACACTCAACCAGTCTCCACACTTAGCATTTTAAGGGCTTTTGCCACCGGTTGTTATGCAGCTATGCAAAGAGAACCAATGGGGTTCATGGATGCTGTTGGACTCATAATAGATCACCCGATTATGACCACTACACAAATTTGGGCATCTCATGAGTGCTTGCTTTTACCTTATGAACAACCACTTACAAGAGAAGATTTTACTTCAGGTCTCTATTATGATTGCTCAGCTCACATGGTTTGGGTTGGGGAATGGACTCGACACTTGAAGTTTACGCTTCGTTCTTGGACGTGAACGCTACCATGAAAAATTCCATTATAGACGTTCCTATACCAGTGGTTAACTAAACCTTAACAATAGCGAATTAAGATTCATCTTCAGTTAAAAGTTTTAAGTTGTAAATATTAGATGGCGAGTCTTTGGGAGAACATCATTTGAATATTACTAAATAAAGAATCACCAACAAATTCTTGAACTATTCATGATCATGGCTGATTTGCTTCATTATTATTAATATGCTATAAGGAATTATAGTAGTCTATGCACTTACTCAGTTCTTAAGTATGTGGTATTCTTATTTACCATAAGATTGTTTTTTCCGTTTTTGCAGGAATAATGTGAAGATTTGCATCAGAGATTTAACAATTGCTTGCTTAAGAGGCCTACTATTGTAAGTTTATGTGACTTATTATTTATACAGTGTTGTACTTACCATGAGGATTGCTTATAAGAGGCCTACTTTGTGGTTGTGTGATTAATAAGTTGTTTAAAACGCAATACCTACCATAACGTTATGCTTGAGAAAAAAGAAAAAAAAAATAGTGGCCCCTAAACTAACCATAACTGTTTACACCAGGGATAGAAAGATGTGGTCTGAAACATAAAAGCTAATACGTGTTCAATGCATTATATATGAGCAGACGCCCAAGAGATTTCATTTTCATTCTTGCGGTATATACCTAAAAAAATCTTTCTTTTTAGCTTTTTGTAAAAGAGTACTTGGGCAAAAACTGAAGGCCAACCTGTTTCGTGTGCAATTGCTTTTAGCTTTTAGTTCTTATTTACTATTCTTTTGTCTTTTGTTAGTTTAGTTTAATGAGTTGTTGTGATGTATGTACGTTTCTTTTGGTTGCATGTTTTTCTAATAATAATTGTACAAGTAAATGATAATTTAAATTAAAATAGCTTTAAGCGATAACAATGCAAAGTATTTCATATCCAATAAACATACGGCAAAAGAAAGGAACATTAATATAGACGGGTACCCGCGCATTGCGGCGACAAGTCATTAAATTATCAAGCACCGAATAATTTGGTCACCTTTGAATTATCATTTTAAACTTAATTGAACATCAACCTTATAATTAGCATGTTGTTACAATAGGGTTGCCCATCACTTTTACAACTCGATTGAATGTCACGATTTCAGTTGTAAGCATCAACGGAGATTAATAATTTAAAATTAGGCTGTGTTTGTCCTTATGCATTTAGTAATATTATAAAAAAAACTGATACATATTTATTCTATTGACATTTTTTGTTTCAAAAGATAATAAAAAAATCTGTTAAGGTTATGAAATTCAAAATTATTTTAAGTTATATTGTTTTAGTGATGTCTATTGAATATATAAACTATCACATGCTTAATATAAGCTCATGTGTTTTTTCAATGTTTTGTAGGAAAAAAACATGGACAAAAGCGGCCTTTGGAACAGTTGACCGAGTAGAAAGTCTTAGCTAAAGCTCACTACATCTAGATGGTATCTATATAATCTCAACTTCTAAATTGACCAAAGCCTTATGTTTTTAATTATTTGTTTCAAGTAATCACTTGACACTTACGGACTACACGTCGTAGCTTATTTTGTGTTTTACACTAATTTTTCATTTGTTAATTTGTCACCTCTATAATTAATTTGGTTTTATTTGTTTCGGGTCAATGTTGAGAGGCCGAAGAAGGAAATATTTGTGACAAACATGTTGGAAGTATGCAATATTTGGTTTGGTAGTAGCCTCTAGGCCTTGCTACAACGTGTGGTGCATCAGTTCATAGGACGACAAAGTCAAGTATGTTCCTTAGTAGAGGGGCAAAATAACCAACCTTGAGGGCGGGTCAAAACATGTTTACACATGTACTTTATATTGCCTTTCTTTAAATTTTAAACATTATCATTCTTAACAGATTCATACAATTTACTTATGACTATAAAATGGTGGAGGTTTGGCAGTTAGTTACTTCAAGTGGGTCGTTGTGTATTAGAAAAAATAATTACAGAATAATTGATCTGAAGAACCGATGAGCAACAAATTGAGAGATTGTTTAAGTTTATATCTTAAAACATTATTCTAAGTTTTAATTATTAATTTTAAAAAGTTATTCATCTTTTGGGTCTTTGCGCACAAAGAAACTCTATTTTGTATTTATTAATTGGACACTTTTCCACCCATTTTTGACCCTCCTTCTTTCACCATTTTATTTTTTAATTTATTACTCGGAAATAACAATGCGTTTGAATGCACAGAGTAGAAACATCACAATAAAGCTTCAAGCAGAAGAACAAAAGGATGCAGACGCAACAGTACCAGAAGGAATAGCTCCCATTCAGATAACTGGATATGAACATCCTGAAAAAACTCATTCGAGTGTTGGTTATACCTATAGATTACTTTATGTTAACTTAAGTTTTTTAACGATATTCATAAGGCTTGCTCACCCATCGGACGGGCTATGCTTTAATACTTTGTTTTTATGCACCACTTTGAAACTTTTTTTCTCTCATATTCGTTAACAATTTATTTCTTTTAACCGTTTATTTCTTTTTGTTCAATTCAATAAGAAATTTGGTAAGTTTATATCTTATTTTGCAGTAACTTATTTTTTCAAAACGATAATTATAAGTAATGATATATATACATATACATATATATATATATATACATATATATATATATATATATATAT
>LBNU01030556.1:63157-84644 GCA_014162995.1 Artemisia annua
GTGGAGGAAAGGAGAAGGAACACTCGACTAAATAAGATGCACATGAGGAGCGTATCTATCCTGTACCGTTAATCAATTATGTGATTTTAATTGGGCCTTTAAAGTCATTTAAGGTGTCGGTTTTGGAAGTTTAACATTGGGCTGTTAATGAGCGTTAATAGACCAAATAATGGGAGTTTTAAAAAAATGGGTCAAAAGAATCGTGTTTAATGTTAGTTAATTATGGGGTTAAAGAGCCTTTATATTTTACTTTCAATTGTCATAATTTTCTAATTATGTGTTAAGTTTATTAGTTGAAATTTTAATATGACAAAATTTATTAGTCTAGATTAAAAATCACATTAAAAAAAATATACGTATCATAAGGTTTTAAAATTTTCAAATTTATACCGAAATTAGTTTTCGTAAATTTTAGGGTTTTACAACTCTCCCCGTCTAAAAAGAAAATTTCGTTCGCGAAATTGAGAAGAACCGGATAGAAACATACCAGGTCACGAAAGGAACGATTCAAACGAACGGAAGGTTAGTTTTCTCATGACTCGATTCAGGCGGTTCATAAAATTTCAGATTCTTCAACAATGACCGATCATTTCAAACTGATTCAACAAATACGGAACACATATGTAACTGATCATAATCATGAATATGAATAGATACGATGATAAGAATTAAATTCTGACTTCAATTTATTAGCAGGTCCAAATCAGAAATTTCAGAAATATAACAGAAAATAGCATAAACGTATCAAAACGTAAAAGGATAGGCATAAGAGAAAAATGAACCGATCACTAATCACCAACTCACTTCCTCCTAGGACAATCACTGATCTTATGCTCTATCGAACCGCATGCAAAACATGCTCCGGAGATCTTGTGGCAAGTTTTCCCTGGATGCCACTTCCCACATATTTCACATGTAGTAGTCGACTCAGAATCATGGTACCTCTGATCTCGTACCTTCGAAGCACTAGCGAATCGGATACGGTCGCCATCACGGTTTCTTTTGTTCTCCCTGTTCCTCTCACGGAGAAGTTCGATATTACGGCCTGCATTTGCAACCTGAGCTACGTCTGTGAACTCTGTGTTCACAATCCCATCAAGAATCCATTCTTTCAGCCCCCATTTGAAATGTGAAGCCTGCTCCTCCTGAGTTCCCGCCTTCGCCCCCAGAAATCCTGCTAACCTCAGAAACCGCTTCATAAATTCATTGGTGGTTTCCCTGTCTTCTTGGCGGATAGTATGGTACTCCCGGTCAAACTTTTGTTGTTCAGCTAGAGGAAAATATTGATTAAAGAAGACGTCACGAAAATCTGCCCAAGTCATAGCGAGTATAAACTCATCACCTTTGGCCTGCTTATAGGCCTTCTACCAATTAAGTGCATCACCCTCCAGTTTATAACCGGCCAAACGGGCCTTAAATTCATCCCCACAGTCCAACACTTCAAAGATCTTTTCTATGTAAGCAATCCAATTTTCTGCATCAACAGGAGTGTTGGTGGAGCTAAAAGATCGGGGTTTCTGTTTCCCAAACTTTTCCAACCACCCAGAGATAGTGACTGGAGTGCCACCACCAGAACCAGAACCAGAGGCCTCCTGACGGAATTCCTCAAAGAGTCGAGCTCGAAGTTCAGGCATTAGGGCTTCAACAGCCTGAGCAACAGCTGCTTTGAAAGCGGCGATCTCTTCCGGTGTTTGATTGACCGACATCTAAAAGGTCAATAAACGAATTAATAAAGACAAAAATCAGAGTTAATACCGAATATCGAATAATGATAGGAAAACAGACAGAGCAGAAGGAAGCGTCAAACATAAGAAAGCATCAAAGTAGAATGAAGCCTAATGTCTACCCAATCCTCACAAGTCATAGCCTAAGCTCTACAGGTCGAAACCTAAGCTCTAATACCATAATTGTAACACCCCAAATCGGATAGGGGTCTAAAGTGTAACATTATGGTGTCATTTCAGAACATAAAGCGCAAGCGAAAGAATTAGCTCAATAATTTACAAATCTTGAGACTAAAAGGACTAATGAAACAAATACAATCAAAATCAACTTCTAAAAGAAATGAAATAATTAATCATAAATCTAAAAATCCATGAATACTAAGGTAGGGTTGGTCCACTAAAAGCTCCTACTCTCATCACTCAATCCAAGCCTCCAACTTGATACCTGCCGCATGGAAAAGAAAATGCGGCTGAGCTAACGCTCAGTGAACAGATATAAACATATGAAAGATCACTGAACATAAACGAATAAACAAACAATCCAATGAGAAACTGTTGATATACAATGTCATAAAGAATATGAAGGATCATATGAGAATGAAGGTCAAAGAATAATACAGAAATGGTAAGAGGGGTAGTAACGGAATTTGCTCAAGTACCAAAACAAACAATCAATCATTTCATTTCACAAATCATTATTCCGTCAATTCCTTTATTCATAAGTTGTACAAGGAGGGGAGACCTCTCAAGCACCAGAAGTGAAATGGAGTGCAAGGCACACACACCAATCACTTAGTCATTCAATATCCAATCATTCATTTAGCCTTGGATGCATCCATACGCTCCCTGCAAAACAAAATACATATGCAAGTACGAGACTATACATACATATACAGAATGGCCATATGCACCATAATCATTATAACAGAAGGGAACGCCGTGGATCAATCACACCTCCACAGAAAGTGTCATGCCATCGGTGCCTCGATGACACTCTCATGGTACCTCCATGAGTAGGTAATACTTTGGACAATGGGTCAATTCAAACTGCTCAAAATAAAAGGATCATAACAATGGAATCATATAAGGTGGATCATAACAAAAGGATTATATCAATGGTTCAAGTCAAGGGTTCATATCAACAGTTCATATCAAAGTAAACGGATCAAAGTCAATGAATACGAATCATGAGAAACGAATAATTAAACAAACGAACCAACTGATAACGATGTACAGAAAAGTAGTATCCAAAATATCCGTACCGATACAAAATACAAATGAAGGAATGCTTAAAAGAAAAGACTGAATATCCGTGCCTTAATGCAATTGAACGGAAACAAATGAATCAATGGATGTTACGTTATCTTCAACGTATCTACACGGATTAGGGTTCATAATATATTAAGTAAGTTTCTACATTTAGTCCACTTAGGGCTTTTAAAACATATGAAACGCCATTTAATGATCACATAGGGTTATAATTACGTATTAAATGTCATTAGGTTTAGGGTTTCAAATACATTCAATGTCATTAAGTTTATTTAACCGAAACATACCCGTTATTATTATGTCAAAATAATAAAGATCGCGTTATTCCAATATTTTAATAATCGAAAATATTAATGCGAGTTAAATATACAAAATAATACTTAACACATTTATTTTAGTGGGCTATAGCCTAAATTCAAAACCAATGTAGCCTTTCCTTGTTTTGACTAAACTGAATCAAACGCACCCTATTTTACATGTGGGCTTCGACTTTAGAAAAAATATATATCAACGTGATCCTTTTTAAAATTTAGGTGGCTTTGGCTCACCTTTAACCAACGCACTGTGATTCTAAAAACAAATTTACGTAAGACAATTTTAGGGTCAATGGTACATGTCTAATGGGTCGAACAAAATCAGTTTACCATGCATGTGGGTCGTTTTGCATGTATGTCAATCGAGTTTTATAGGTCGATCTAACTATAAAACCTTTAGGGTCGATTGGTTTACACAAGGTCGATATACATGATCGAACAGTTTACAACACAAGTCGAATATATAGGATATCTTAAGGTTGAATAAATGAACGGTTATAGGGTCGAATGTTTTATCATGGGATCGAATATTATGGATCGATGCCAAGTTGCTCGCTATAAATCGACACAAAAAAGTCTTAAGAATTTATGGTGAAGAGAAATCAATCGCTATACTTCATATAGGATATGGAGATTAGTACTGTGTAGGTGGGTTTGGATTATGAGCAAAGGTACAGAGATATCATATTAATCTTGTATACCAGAGAAAAAGAACCATAATGTTGGTACTTACAGATGCAGTCTCTTTGAATTGTGTTATATCCGATGCCCAGCTATTATACGAATAACTATAGCTGGTCTTGATACGATAACTGGTTATATCAATAACATGCCATAGTGTGGTAAAATAATGAATACAGAATTACCTGAGGACGATCCGAGTAGGACGGACGAGACAGCAACACGAAACACTGTTATTTTTACCAAATTCTTTTTTGTTATTGTGGACGATCAAATCTGCTGCAGCAGATATTTTCTGAGGGGAAGGAGAAAGAGAACAATCTCAAGATCCAGGAAGAGTATAGATGATCAGTTGTCTCAAGATCAGGGCAGAGACAGCAACAAGTGTCGATTCTAGAGTTCAGTCGTCATATGATATAGAGAGATATATATATATATATATATATTTTTTCTATTAATTTTTTTTTTTTTTTTTTTTTTTTTTTGGTATACAAGTGGGGAAGCGGTAGGGCAGCACTCGACTAAATAAGCTGCACATGAGGAGCGTATCTATCCTGTACCGTTAATCAATTATGTGATTTTAATTGGGCCTTTAAAGTCATTTAAGGTGTCGGTTTTGGAAGTTTAACATTGGGCTGTTAATGAGCGTTAATAAACCAAATAATGGGAGTTTTAAGAAAATGGGTCAAAAGAATCGTGTTTAATGTTAGTTAATTATGGGGTTAAAGAGCCTTTATATTTTACTTTCAATTGTCATAATTTTCTAATTATGTGTTAAGTTTATTAGTTGAAATTTTAATATGACAAAATTTATTAGTCTAGATTAAAAATCACATTAAAAAAAAATATACGTATCGTAAGGTTTTAAAATTTTCAAATTTATACCGAAATTAGTTTTCGTAAATTTTAGGGTTTTACATACGCACCCTATAAATACCCCATTAAACCCTCCCATTTCTCTCCACAGCTCTTCTCCACTCCCTATCACATGCATTCTGTATTTTAGAACTCTTAGAAGCCTTAGGGGTCGAGTACAAGAGCCATGGTTGTGTCGAGTTGTCGTTTGAGCCGAAAAAAGCCCTAGAAAACCGTAAACCCTCGTTACCCTTCCCACGACCTAGTTAAGCTTTAAATTTTGATCTAGTAGCTCTAGTTTAGTCTTAGGATAGATATTGGATGCCTTAGAACCCATAGGATCCCTTGCCTAAGCCTTGGTCATAATCATTTGCTAGTTTACTTTTTAAAACCCTAAATATAGAGTAAACCCTAAAAACATGCTATAAGCCCTTTTCATAAGCTAAAATCTGACTTAGGTAACTTAGATAAGCTAAAATTAGTTAAACATAAGCTAGGAAACCTTTTTGTTTCATAAGAATATAGTTTGCATGGAATTAGGAGTAGTTTTGCAAAACTTTCCATGCATAAGGGTATATATGGTAATTTTCTGAAAATATAGAGTCTAGGGACTATTTTTGACATTTCCTTACAAAATTATAAAACCCTAGGATAAAAAGTTAAGTAGTTATAAACTTAAAAGGACAAGTTTTGCAAAAGTTATAAGTTAAGGGTATAAAGGGTAAATATAGAAAACTTAAGAGTCCATGGGTCATTTCTGTCATTTTCTCAAAATATAGAAGTATAGGGACTAGTTGTGTCAAGTATAAATAGATATAAATATAAGTAATATAACTATAATAAAATCTAGGGTAGATTATGTAAATATAGTAAACTTAAAGGGTATAAAGTAAACTATTTCATATATATAGCAAACCTATTTTAAAGTTAGAGCATAACACAATACTAGGGAGCTTCATGTGAGGAGTACTATGTGGATATTTCGTTATGACGAGTTTGTTGGGTTTACGATTTAAAGTGCCCTAACTCCTCAAATGATTATTGCATATACATCTGAATTATGATGGCCCGAACGGTGTTATGTTATAACTAAACCCTAATAACAACATGATTCATAGTAAGGAGCTTCATGTGAGGAGTCTTAACTTCTGAATTATGATGGCCCGAACGGTATTATGTTGATAACATAATACAATAGTAGGGAGCTTCATGTGAGGATTCTTATACTTCTGAATTATGATGGCCTGAACAGTGTTGTGTTATATCTAAAGCACTAAGAACCCTAAGAATAATTAAATAAGGAACATAAACTAAACAACAAAAGCTTGACATACTTCCACCACAACAACAACAACATTAGGATACGTGAGTAAGGCAGTCTAGTTTCCGAGTCACTCTTTGCACTAGTTAGAATTCCCTAAGCCCAGGTGAGTTTTCATAGCCTCACATATTTTTAAAACTTTTTACTCTAAATGCTTGATGTGTGTTATTTTACACATACTTTTGACCTTAGTTTAAGTGTGTATAAGACCAAAAACTAACGTGAAACGCCAAAGATATAGTGTTTTTGTGTTTGTGACCGTGCAGGAAAGGATATTGCATAAATAGCACAAAAGTCAACCAAAAAGCCTAAAACGAGCACGAGATGTGGAAAAGTGTCTAAAAGCCGAGTCAAAGATGAAATTTACTCAAGTAAAGCCCGTGACGATGTTTTCATTACTTAAAGGCTCGTGAATATGAAAGAGATACTTAATCGAAGATTAAAGATGATTATTATGCATAAGCTTCCCAAACTCGAGCAAGTGGTCACTTTTATGTCATTAAAGACTTTTTGAAGACTCGTCATCATATTTCCTCAAGATTACAAGGACTTAAGCTTACTTTTTAGAAGACGTTTAATAGTTGTAACAAAGTTTTAAGTGTTCATATCATGAAATGTAAAGGTTCAAGGGCTTAAGATGCAATATTGTCTAAACTTGCTAAGCCTTGGCCTATAAATTAACATCACCACCTCATTTAGAAGGTTGGTTAGTTTTAGGAGTAGTTTAGGTGTAGTGTAGATTATTTTTCATGCTTTAGTGTAAGTTTCATTTTCATCTTTAATTCAAGCTTATTTCATGTCTTATCTTTAGCTTATTTGAGTTCTTACAAGCTTTCTTTTACAAGTCTTTAATCTTTACAAGCTTTCCTTTTAATCTTCTCTACAAGCTTTTATCATTTTCTTTGTCAACTTTGCATGTTTTTAGTTTCAAGTGATAAGATATACAAATAAGCTAGGCTTCCAAAAGAAGCCGTGGCTTGTTTGCTTATTTTTGAGCTTATTTTTAGTGTCTTTACATTTTATTTACCAAGTTTTTATAAATCTTATTTATTTATTTTTATAAAAATTTTATGTCACGTTAAAAGTTTTTAAGGTCCAGTTTATTTTTTTTTTTGGGTTTAGTAGCGAGTTTAGTTTTTAGGGTTTAATAGCGAGTATTAATTTTTTTTATATAGCGAGTATTAGTTCAATAATAAACATAGCGAGTTTCGTATAGTCAAACTTAGCTAGTTCGTAAAGTCAACTTTTGTTGTAGCGAGTTTGAATTCAACATAGCGAGTTTGCTTTGTTTTGGAAAGACAGTAGCGAGTATGAAAGTTTAGGAATTCAAACATATGCATAGCGAGTTTCAAGTCAAACTTATATGGCAGCGAGTTTGGAAAACTATAGTAGCGAGTTTGGTAGTTAATTTGTATAGCGAGTTTTAGAAACAAAAAAAAAAGAGATAGCGAGTTTTAAAAAAAAAAGTAGCATAGCGAGTTTGGTTAAAATAGGTAGCGAGTATTATTTTTATTACATAGCGAGTTTAGTTTTTATTGTGTCAACTTTATTTTTAGTCCAAGTTTATTTTGAGTCGTGTCTTATTTTCTTCTCTTCTTTTCTTATTTCTTTTTCAAGCCGAGCTAGGCTTTTATTTCACCTCATCGTTCTTCGAGTGAGGCTTTTATTTTTATTAAATCTAAACGTTATGCTGCCGAAATTTCTTTTAATCTTTTTAACTTAGCTTATTTTTATTATTTTTATTTTCACTTGCTTTATTTTCTTTTAATCGTTTACTTTATTTTTCTTTTATTAATTAAATTTAAAAAAACAAAAACATTTTACGTTTTAATATTTACAAGCCTTTAATTTTCTTTACCGCTTTAAATTTTAATATGAGTCGTGAGTAGTTTTAAAACCTGTTTGCTTAGTAGCTCGAGTTTGTGAGTTTAGTGAGAGCTTAAACGTTTGTGATAAGTAATCGAAAGATTGCTTAGACGTGTGAGTTAATTATTCGAAGACGAAATCTTTGAACGATTAATTCACTCGTCTTGATTTAATATCTTTTCAAAAGATTAATTAACAACTAATCTCGAGAAAGGAAAATAACTCGTTGCAAACTTTTACCTCAAGCTTAACGAACTTATTCGCGTCGCTTTGCAAACACATTGTCTTTTAATTTCATTTACCGTTGCATTTACTTATCGCTTTCATTTACCGCTTTATTTAGTCATTTTATTCATGCAACTTTACTTGTTTTCTTATTTAATGTCGTTTTACCGCTTTCCTTTACTTTAATTTGTCATTGTAGTATAGACAAAACCCAAACCTTCTTTTAAACCTTATTCATCACACATATCTCACGGTCTTGAGTGACGAGATCCATATTCAACCCTCGTTGGGACAACGATACCTAGTGGTTTGAGCTTGCACTTTGCTCCCGCGAACACATCAATGCTTTACAAACCCTATGAGGGGGATACGTGATACTTTCTTTACTTAAAATCGAATACAAGTCTTTTTCTTTGGTTGTTGCACGAGTAAACAAACTGCCACTACTACATAACTAAAATTCATGAATCTAATCGTTTGGGATAATTTACCCACGCGAACGCGAGTATAGTTGATAGATCTATTGGAGTCTGACAACTCCCATTGGTATTAACACCTCACTGGGTAGTACCAATAGGTACTATACTTGAACCCACTGAAGGATTAACTTTGGCAAGTTATCCTTCCCATCCCCTCATGACCCGGATTGTTAACGTGTGGTTCATGATCTTAGTGCAACATACCCCACTACTGATAATTGTGCATGCATCACAATTAGCACACACACACACAACATTTTCCTAGATGGGTGTAACAACGTATCCCAGGGAACTTGTATTCACTAACACCTAAAACCTATGATTCTCATTCAACACCTAGTGTTGACTTTTTAAGCATGTATCCTAGGTAAATCATTATGGAGACATGCCAGGAGAAGGCACTGAACTCGGAGGACTTTCAATCTTGTTATCATTCTCACACTATTTCACACTTAGATTCACGGGACCTCACTTTAATAAAACTCTGATATTTTAATGAATGATAACATATTTATAAAAATGTCTCTTTTCGAGTCGTTTTCTATTACTGTAACTGTGATCCCATGAAGTAATACCCCAACTCTAAATCCGCTGCAAAACATGAAAATGGGGGTGTCACAGATTGGTATCAGAGCATCAGTTGTAGAGAACAAGGTCAAAACCTAAACTACAACTATTTTTCCTAAACCCGAGAAAGTCCTCAGTGCCCCTGCCATCCTCCGTAATCATACATGCTAAGGTTAGTATTGTCTTTAACTGCTTAACCGCTTAACTGCTTAACAGTTAAATGCATCATTTAGAATAGTACTTAGTTGCATAACTACTGCATAATGCGTATCATCTCTATTATTAGTTAGCTATGTCTACTCCCCACTACTCTACCCCCGTCTCATCTAGTCTACATCCGGAGAATGATCTTTCCTCTCCGAATGTACTAGATTATTCCCCTAAACCCTACCTTCCCGATACCTTAGGAGACCTTAGGAATAGTTTAGATATACCTTCACCCTTAGATTTTACACCTTACATAGATAACCCACACTTAAAACACTTGAGAGATTTCTATGCTAAGGCAACACCTATAACTCCCCTAAACCCTGTTTTACACCTACCATTCCCCACACCTAGATTAGAACCCCATGGTTTCTTTCTCTCTAGAGAACCATGTATACCTAGGAACCCTATTCCCACCTATACCCCTAGATATGACCTTAGGAAACCTTACCCTTTAAGATCTAACCCTTACTTAGTAAACCCTCCCATTTCATCTTGGAAAGATGAATTTGGAGAAAACCCCATTAGAACAACCTTAGAAAACTAAGAAAACCAATTAGAGGAAATTTTAAATAACTTGGATGAAATTTTCCTTGACCTTCTTGAGAAGATAGAAAAAGGTTGTTAGGAATATGATTTTTGGATAAGAAAGATTCGGTCACCCATAAGAAAGATTCGGTCACCCCAGATATGATTAAGCATTGTTTAGCTCGTAGTAGTTACATTAGTTAGTTATACGTAGTTTAGAATTAGATTAGTTCGCGGAAGAAGGACGGGTCTTTACCCACTATATACCTGATCCTCAGCCCAAGTGGCACGCCCTAGTGGCAAAGCCCATGTATATAAACCCCTCTCCATCCTTTGAGAGGGTAAGCCTTCTCTCATAATCTCATTTTCTTTTTTTTTGGTTTTCTCTCTAAGGCTTCACTTCTTTCTCTCTCTACTTTCTCTCTCTAGAATTTCTTTCTTTCTCTCTTGCTTGGAACGAACCAAACCACATGATTATTCATGTTTGTGATGTTAACTAGTATCCTACAATTGGTATCAAGAGCCATGGTTACATCCTAGGGATCTTAGAACTTGTGGTTTATGGTTTGTTTTGGTTTCTACTAGTTTAGGGTGGTTTTGACTCATTTTGGTGCTCGTTTGTGGTGTTTCTTGTGATCTTTCTTGTACTTCTAGGATTAGAAAGGTTAGATTCATCTAGTTTATCAGTTTTTTGGACCATATCTAGCGTTTGTGAGGTGTACGAATGGGTTTTGGAACTTCTTCTTGCCAGCGGTTAGCTCCTCGTTAAAGTATTCTTCACAGCGGTTAGTTTGGGTATCCAGCGGTTAGTAGTAGCGGTTAAGTACAAGTAGTGGAGCGAACAATACGCTGTACCCTGTACTGTATCAGCGGTTAAACTCCAGCGGTTAAACTCTAGCGGTTTACTTCACAGCGGTTAGTTTGGGAGTTTAGCGGTTAGTAATAGCGGTTAAGTACAAGTAGTGGAGCGAGCATTACGCTGTACGTTTGTACTGTGTTAGAGGTTTCCTTCCAGCGGTCTACTTTTCAGCGGTTAAGTTATTAGCGGTTACTATCGGTCAGCGGTTTAAGTATCAGCGGTTAAGTTCAGTGGTTACTGTACCAGCGGTTACTTTGTTCGCGGTTACTTCCAACAGCGGTTAATTCTCAGCGGTTAACCATTGTAGCGGTTAAGTGCTACTGGTTTAGTATTGGAGGTTATTTTGGTCACTACTGATTACTATATCAATGAGTAATCTAAATTTGACAAACCCGTCAGAGAATACTATTGATATGTGTTTATTCACATATCTTTTATTCACCATTATTAGACTATTATAGACCAAAAACTAACGTTCAAAGCCAAAGATATAGTGTTTTTGTGTTTATGACTGTGCAGGTAAGGATATTGCAAAAACGACATGAAAAGCAACCTAAAAGCCTAAAACGAGCACGAGATTTGGAAAAGAGTCAAGAAGCCGAGTCAAAGATGAAATTTACTCAAGTAAAGCCCGTGACGATGTTTTCATTACTTAAAGGCTCGTGAATATGAAAGAGATACTTAATCGAAGATTAAAGATGATTATCATGTATAAGCTTCCCAAACTCGAGCAAGTGGTCACTTTTATATCATTGAAGACTTTTTGAAGACTCGTTAACATATTCCTCAAGATTACAAGGACTTAAGTTTACTTTTTAGAAGTCGTTTAGTAGTGTAATGAAAGTTTATGTGTTACTTTCATGAACAAATAGAGTTAAGGGGGCTAGATGTAAAAGGAATCCACCATGGAAACCTTAAATACCCACCCTCAGGCTTCATTTGAGAGGAGAGTAGAATTAGTTAGTGTAGCCTTAATTAGTTTCTAGCTTATTTTCCAAGTTGTAGTGTAATGTTTTCTTAATGCAAGCTTTTAACTTTATGTCTTAATCTTCTTATTTTGCTTATTTCTTAGCTTATTGCAATCTTTCTTTTATTGCTTTTCATCTTATTCAAGCTTCTTTACTTCTATCTTGATCACAATAAGCTCATATAAGTCTTGCACCACCTTTGCATGAAAAGAAATTTTCGTGCCTAATGAATATGACTTGAGCTTATTTGGGTTTTGCTAGCTTGTAAAAGCTTATTTTACGTTTTACTTTAGCTTATTTAAGAGTTTACAAATCGTTGTTTTGGCTTTTCAAGTTTTCTTTTGTGTTTAAACAAGCTTTTTAGTTACAAGCCCTAGAAATATGTTTAGCTTATTTTGAATTCGTTGAGTTTCTATAGCTTATTTTGAGAATTGGTTTTGCTTGTTAATGAGTCTAAATAAGTTTTTATTTAGTTTCCATAAAATTCTTACGTAAAATATTTCATTTTCCTTTAAAACTTAAACTAGCGAGTAGGATTTTAGGGATTTGTGAGTTTGTACAGTTTTGCGAGTAGGGTTCCTAGGTTTTTGCGAGTATGGGTATCATTTTGCGAGAATGGTTTCTGTTCTAGGTCTTGCGAGTATGAAAACTGATGTAGCGAGTATACTAGTTTAGGGTTTAGCGAGTAAGCCTAGGTATTTGCGAGTATGGTGTGTGTTTTTGCGAGTATGGTTTCTAAAACATTGCGAGTATCTTTTTGATTTCCTTTTGCGAGTAAGCAAGTTTTGATTGCAAGTTTGGCTTGGCAATCCTTTATAGCGAGTATCATTATCCCTTGCGAGTATGGACCAAGGTTCTGCGAGTATGGGGATGTTTGTGTTTGCGAGTATGGGACTCCAAGTTATTGCGAGTATGGTTTTCAAATGTTTGCGAGTATCGTTTTAATTTTGCAAGACTTAGTTCTTTTTAGCGTCGTGTCGTTGTAGTACTTTTAGCCGAGCTTGGCTTTTATATACCTCATCGTCTTTACGAGTGAGGTTTCATTTCTTTAAACTTCTTAACGACACTCTGTCGAAATTTCTTTTAATCCTTTTAGTTTTATCATAATTTAGTTAACTTTCTTTTCTAATTAGTTAAAGTTCGTAGTACGTTAAATCTTTCATCGTGTTTTTAGTTTAATTCTTCTTTTCTTTAATTAATTAAATCTAAAACTCAAAAACATTTTCTTTCTTTCTTTCTTATTTAATTTTCTTTACGTTTTATTCAATTTATGTTTTCTTTTATCGTTCAACTTATTTTTCCTTTTCTCGTTCTTCATTTCATTTAAGTTTTAAACAATCTTTCGTAGTATAACTAAATCCAAATCACATCTTTTAAACCCATTCACTTCACATAACTTACGACTCGAGTGACAAGATCAATTTCAACCCTCGTTGGGACTACGACCCGTGGTTTGCTTGCTTTCACTAGCTAGTTCGACCTAGATCACTTTTTGGCGCCGCTGCCGGGGAGCGGTTGATTAAGATTAAGTTGTTCGTCGTTCGAGACTTGTGTTTTGAAGAACCTTCTTTTAGAAGTTAACGCTTTTCTTAAACATAAAAACAACTAAAAATGATAAAACCTATAAAAGCCAAAAATATTTTCTCTTTTATAATCTTATAAAAACCAAAAAGATTTTCCTTTCTACTTTATTTTTCGCTTTGATTTGTTTTAATTTGTATGATCACTCATTCCAAGTCTAACTTGAACGAGTCTTCCTCTTCTTCTTCAACAGTGCCTTCTAACCGCAGTCGTCGTAGACGAAAGCAAAGGAACGTACCCGAGTTACGTGATCCTCAAGATTTCATCACCGAGATGAATAACAACAACAACAACGGTGCACAAGACAATGGTGAACACCCGCCGGTGGGTGGTAACCAACCTCTTCATGATTTACGTCCAATGGAGGAGCAACTCCAATCGCCTTTCCAAGGTGTGAGGAGAGCCATTGTTATTCCCGATATTCAAGCAAATCATTTTGAAATCAATCATGGATTACTCAATCTCATTTCGGGTATATCCTTTCATGGTTTTGATCACGAAGATCCTCATGTTCACATTCGGAACATAACCGACATTGCTGAAACAATTAAGATCAACCAAGTTCCTTATAATGTTGTCAAAATGAAATTGTTTCCCTTTTCTCTCAAAGGAGCTGCTCGTACTTGGCTAGACAAAGAACCCCCCAATTCGATTCATACTTGGGATGATTTGGCTAGCAAGTTCCTTAACCATTTCTGTCCACCTTCAAAAACCTCAAATCTTCGTACTCAAATCTTTCGTTTCCAACAAGCTTTCGATGAATCATTTAGCGAGGCTTGGGATCGATTCAAAGAGTTACTTGAAAAGTGTCAGAATCACGGGTTTTCTGAATTACATCAAATCGATACATTCTATAATGGTTTGAATCCCGCTGATCAAGATTCGCTCAATTCTGCTGCTGGTGGAAATTTGTTATCTCGAAACACTCAAGATGCGTTCACGATCATTGAAAACAAAGCAAGAGTACGAACTTCTCAAAACAAAACACAAGTGTCAAGTGCTAGTAACAAGGATAACGATGAATTTGTGTCAATAACCAAACAAAATGCTGAAGCTATTGCTGCTCTTACAAAACAAATGGGAATTTTAATTCAACACAAGGAACAACCATCTCATATCGTCAGTGCAGTTAACCCAAGTTGCGAAACTCGTGGTGGTCCCCATTCATATTACGAATGTCCGACAACTTGTAACGTCCATAACGAGCACGTGTACGCTGCTAACATGGGTGGTAACCGATACCAACCCCAAGGAGACCGCAATCTCCTCAGCTACCGTTCCACCAACTTTCTTGGACCACCACCAGGTTTTAATAATCCGCCACCAAACCAAAATGTGCAAAGTCATGGTAATCAAGTCAATCAAAATCAGAATCGTGCATATCAAGGTTTTCAAAATCAAAATCAAGGATTTAATCAAAACAAGAATTTTCAAAGTAATCATGGTAATTTTGGAAATCAAGGAGCTAATTACGGAAACAATAATCATGGAAATCAGAATTTTCAAAATCAAGGTCATGGTTTCAATAACAATGCCCGTGGGCAAACTTTTAACCAGAATCAAGGTGTTGTGCAAAATCAATCGAACACGGATGAGTTGATAGCAGAATTACTTCATCAAAATCAAAACAACCAAACCATTTTGCAAAGTCAGCAGGCACAAATTAAAAAAACAAGAGGAAATGAATCATGTATTGATTAATCAAATGGCTGAATTAAACAAGCGTTTAAATGATTGACACTCGAGTTCGGGTACCACTTCTTTACCTAGCAACACGATCGCTAACCCGAGGGGCGATGTCAAGGCGATCACAACACGCAGTGGCGTTTCTTACAAAGAACCAACGGTTCCAACTACCTCTTATACTCCTCCTTCAAAGGTAGTAGACCGTGCAACCGAGGTGACAACGGATACGAGAATTCCTATTCACCATTTCAAAAGGAAAAGAGAAAATTGTTTTTGAACAAGATGAACCAGTTAAAACAAGTCTTCCATATCCTTTTCGTCTTAATGAGCAAAAACGTCAAGATAAAAATGACATAATGAAGGAAAAGTTCTTTAAGATGTTTCAAGACATTCGCTTTGATTTGAGTCTTGCTGATGCTGTTGTGTTAATGCCAAAGTTTTCATCAATGCTTAAAAACTTGTTGAATAATAAAGATAAATTGTATGAAATGTCGACTACACCTTTGAATGCGAATTGCTCGGCAGTGCTCCTTAAAAAGCTTCCCGAAAAGCTTGAAGACCCCGGCAAGTTCTTAATTCCATGCAATTTTCCCGGAATGGTTCAATGTTTCGCCTTAGCCGATCTAGGTGCTAGCATTAGCCTTATGCCGTTTTCCGTCTGGCAGAAGTTGTCGTTACCCCCTTTGACTCCGACACGCATGACACTCGAGCTTGCTGACCGTTCTACCTCTTGTCCTAAAGGCATAGCCGAAGATGTCATCGTCAATGTGGGAAAATTTCACTTTCCGGCTGATTTTGTGGTTGTTGATTTTGATCCCGATCCAAGGGTTCCTCTCATTCTAGGACGAGGTTTCCTAAAGACGGGCCGTGCTTTGATAGATGTGTACGATGAAGAGATTACCTTGCGAGATGGTCACGAAGCCGTTACATTTAATTTGGACCAAACAGCAAGATATTCTTCCACCGATGAGCCCATGACCATAAGCAAAATCGATATCATTGATGAAGTTGATGAACTGTCTGAAGAGTATTCCCAAGAGATACTCGGATTTTCAAGTGGCAATCCCACTTTTTCTTCCTCCACCCCTTCAAATAATTCTACCCCTTCACCCTCTATTGATGATTCTTCACTTACCTCTCAACCCATAATTGCCGACTCTTCCCCTTCCTTCACTCCATTTGAAGGAGGTGATTTCCTCCTCTTGGAAGAAGTCGATGAATTTTTATCCGTTGATACATCTTCATTCGTTGGCGATGATGATGATTCTTATTATGATCCGGAGGGAGACATTCTTTTGCTTGAACAACTTTTGAATGAAGATCCTTTTTCACCTCTCCCTCCGAAGAAACTCTTTGTTGAAGAAGTCAAAAAGGTCGAGCCATCTGAAGAAAAACTTCCAAAACTAGAGCTTAAAGAATTGCCTCATCATCTCGAATACGCTTTTCTAGAAGGAACCGACAAACTTCCCGTCATCATTTCTAAACACCTTCAAGATGAGGAGAAGAACCGTCTCGTTGACATGCTCAAAAAGCACAAAAATGCCATCGCTTGGCGTATTTCCGACATTAAGGGCATAGATCCTCGTTTTTGCACCCACAAGATTTTACTTGAAAACGATGCTAAGCCGTCCATCCAACAACAAAGACGAGTTAACCCAAAAATCCATGATGTGATCAAGAATGAAGTAATCAAATTACTCGACGCTGGGATGATTTACCCAATTTCTGATAGCTCATGGGTTAGCCCGGTCCATTGTGTGCCAAAGAAGGGTGGTATGACTGTCGTTACGAATGATGATGATGAGCTTATTCCAACACGTCTCGTAACCGGTTGGAGAGTGTGCATCGACTATCGAAAGCTCAATGAAGCAACTCGAAAAGACCATTTTCCTCTTCCTTTCATGGATCAAATGATTGAACGACTTGCAGGAAATGAGTTTTATTGTTTTCTTGATGGTTTTTCTGGCTATTTTCAAATTCCCATTGATCCTCCCGATCAAGAGAAAACCACTTTTACTTGTCCCTACGGAACTTTTGCCTATAGACGTATGCCCTTTGGCTTATGCAATGCCCCAGGCACGTTCCAGAGATGTATGACCGCCATTTTTCAAAACATGATCGGGAAGACAATGGAGGTTTTTATGGATGATTTTTCTGTGTATGGTGATTCATTTTCGTCTTGTCTCTCCCATTTAGAACAAATGCTCCAAAGGTGTGAAGACACTAACCTAGTTCTGAATTGGGAGAAGTGTCACTTTATGGTTAAAGAGGGTATAGTCCTCGGCCATAAAATCTCAAAAGCCGGGATTGAGGTGGACCGAGCCAAAGTCGATGTTATCGCAAAATTACCTCATCCCACGACCGTCAAGGGAATTCGAAGTTTCCTCGGTCATGCTGGCTTTTATAGACGTTTCATACAAGACTTTTCCAAAATAGCCCGACCATTGACTCACCTTTTAGAAAAGGAAGCCCCGTTCATCTTCACCAATGAGTGCATTGAAGCATTTAATACCCTTAAAAAGAAGTTGACGGAGGCTCCTATTTTAGTTGCCCCCGATTGGGATTTGCCCTTTGAATTAATGTGTGATGCTAGTGATTATGCAATTGGGGCAGTCCTGGGGCAACGAAAGGACAAATATTTTCGGCCTATACACTATGCAAGCAAAACCATGAATAGTGCTCAGTTTCATTACACCACAACTGAAAAAGAGATGTTGGCAGTCATTTATGCTTTTGAAAAATTTCGACCATATCTTCTTTTAAAGAAATGCATAGTGTATACGGACCATTCAGCCTTAAAATACTTAATGACCAAGCCTGATGCCAAACCAAGACTTATGCGCTGGGTTCTCCTTTTACAAGAGTTTAAAGTTGAAATTAGAGATAAAAAAGGCTCGGAGAACCTAGCTGCTGACCATTTGTCCCGTCTTGAAAATCCTCACCAAGGCGAGCTCGAGAAAAAGGATATTGATGACTCATTTCCTCTCGAAGCCCTTTGGAGCGTGTCACTTGGAGATTCTAGTACCCCATGGTTTGCCGATTTTGCAAACTACCATGCGGGGAATTTTATAAGAAAAGGAATGTCGACCCAGGCCAAAAAGAAATTTTTCAAAGATGTTAAACATTATTTTTGGGAAGACCCTTATTTGTTTAAAATTTGTGCGGACCAAATCATTTGGAGATGTGTCCATGGTAAAGAGGCCGAAGCTATTTTGATGGCATGCCACAATGGACCCACAGGGGGACATCATGGTGCCAATTTTACTGCTAAAAAAGTTTTTGACTCCGGTTTCTTCTGGCCTTCGATCTACCGCGATGCACAGGACCTGGTGAAGTTTTGTGACGCGTGCCAACGACAATGAAAAATTTCACAGCGGGATGAGATGCCTCAAAACTCCATCTAAGTTTGTGAAATCTTTGACATTTGGGGAATCGATTTCATGGGACCATTTCCATCTTCAAACAAAAACAAATACATCCTCGTGGCGGTCGATTATCTTTCTAAATGGGTTGAAGCAAAAGCTTTTCCAACTAACGACGCCCGAGTGGTAGTAAAATTTTTGAAAAGTTTGTTTGCCAGATTCGGTACACCTCGAGCTATTATCAGTGACCGTGGAACTCATTTTTGTAATGACCGATTTTCAAAAGTTATGTCAAAATATGGTGTTACCCATCGACTTAGTACCGCTTATCATCCTCAAACTAGTGGTCAAGTCGAAGTGTCGAATCGTGGTCTAAAAAGAATTTTGGAAAGAACCGTGGGTGAGAATCGTTCTTCTTGGTCGGACAAGTTAGATGATGCACTCTGGGCCTTCCGCACAGCTTATAAAACACCAATTGGTTGTACCCCTTACAAGCTCGTGTACGGAAAGGCATGTCATCTTCCAATTGAGCTAGAGCATCGCGCCTACTGGGCTTTAAAACATGTGAATTATGATTTAAAAACCGCGGGTGATCACCGAAAAATCCAGTTGAATGAGTTGAATGAACTCCGTGATCAAGCTTATGAAAATTCTTTGATTTATAAGGAGAAAACAAAACAGATTCATGATTCAAAAATCAAAAATCGTGTTTTTAATGTCGGTGATCAAGTTTTGCTTTTTAACTCAAGGTTAAAAATATTTTCTGGAAAGCTAAAGTCCCGTTGGTCTGGACCGTTTACCGTTACCCAAGTTTTTCCTTATGGTACTATTGAACTTTCTCAACCAAATAGGCAAAATTTTAAAGTAAACAGTCATCGTTTGAAACACTACTTTGGAGGGGATAGAGTCAAGCTAAACGACTCGATGATCAAAAACAAAGCGCTTCGTGGGAGGCACCCCATACTTATCTAAGTTTTCTAGTTTCTAATAAGTAACGCGAGGAGGGCGACCTCTTCCAATCTTGTGTTTGCATGGTTGTTTGTGTTTGTGCAGGATTTCTCCAATTCATGATGACTCTCGTGCTCATGGATCGTCTCACCTCCACTCGAGTCCCATGTCTTGCTTCTGCTTGAAAATCCTATATCCAAAATCTTATCGACTAATGGTATCTTTGGCATACTTAATAAACGGCCTTAGATTTATTGATAGGATTACCCTTACCTTGAAAACATTGAGGACAATGTTTATCTTTAGTCTGGGGGGTGAATCTTCGATTTGATTGACCTAGAACTTTCATCTTTGTCGTTTACTTACGCAACCCCGTTTTCCTCAAAAATCCAAAAATTGAAAAATTTTGAATTTTCAAAGCAAAAAGCACAAAAAAAATGAGAAAAATATAAAAATACAAAAATAGAATAAAAGTTTTGACACCGCGTTTGACTTTCCTACTAGGTAAGAGTGGGAATAAAAATTTTGACTTGATCCGGGCGTGTTGAGCCCTAGCATGTTCCCTTAACTAAAGATAATCATAAAAGCTTTTGCTAGTTTTGTACACAAGGAACTACTCTTTTGTCGGCTCCCGTACTTTACTTTATATATGCATGGCTTAAAATTATTGGCTAAGTATCCGCGGATCTCATTATTTGAGGTTTTCAAAATGCGGAGAATGAGATATGATAGTGTTTATTTAGAAGTTAGTTACCATACGTGGAGTAGTGGTTCTCTTTAAAGCTCATAGAAGGTACTTGTGGCCTTTTGTTCCCATCAGCTTGTTTCACCACATATCTTGTGTGCTAATTAAAGATGTTAGGTTTAGCCGATGAGTAGTTCTTTATCTTCTTAAGAGAATCTTTGCTTGGGAAATTGGGTACACATCATGGATACAAGTCAGTTGAGTTGTATTGTATATCGTTGAATAAGCATAGTACGCATGTGGTTTCGGAGCTACCCAAAAGCCCGTTGTTATGTATGAGCTAAGGTGCTTTAAGACTTCGGATTGAGATCGGACCTTGGATCCTAGATTCCAACCCTAGCAGTTGGCGGTAGGTCTTGGATTGAAACCGTGAAGGTTCGGAGTTGAGAAGTTACTAAGGCAAGAAAAAGAAAGAAAAAAAGTGAAAAGAAAAAGAAAAAGAAAAAAAATTGAGAAAAGAAAAAAAAAAAGAAAAAATAAGGATGTATGTTGAAGATTTATGGATCATGAGTTCTAGTGTTAAGACTAAAGTTGGTCGCGCGTGAGGTGCATGTTACGATCCTAGATCGGACGCATGAGGTGCACGTGAAATGTACTCGCCAACTTATGTCTATTTTTGATGTATTCCAAAGTCTTTGTATGTATCCAATATCCTTGATGTGGACCACATTTCTCTTGCAAACCTTCTTAAGGGAAGATCGATAACTACTTAGCGTTTGAATTTGGTATCTTTATCGGACTAAATCATATTGAAACGAGAAAACATGAAGCAATTCATTTCTCAAATCAATTAAACAATTCTAGATGCACTAAGATTTGGGAGCGGGAGGTGACCACACGCAAGTAACTTCCATGAGTGGTATTGGTAACTAGCGTCTAAGCAAGCAGTGATCTCGTTTTTGCACTTAGTTTGGGACTTGTGAAAAATCAGGGATGATGAATTTTATCCAATCGGTCACTTTTCTATGAATCGTGTTCTTACTCTATGACCCTTAATCGTTATCAAAAGATAATGAAAGTCATTCACACCGTCATGTGCTTAAATAATGTAATATATGATGTACATAGTCGAAAATGGAAAGCCGGGGCGTTTTAGGGAATAAATGATTTCGAATTTCTCTTGAACGTTTTGCTACTTTTCAAAGTTAGTAAAGAAAGGTTTTGAAATTATTTATCTTTAAGGCGTGATGTGATTACATTGCGTGAGGACACGCAATACCTTAGTCTGGGGGATTTTGATATGTGTTTATTCACATATCTTTTATTCACCATTATTAGACTATTATAGACCGAAAACTAACG
>LBNU01030556.1:99166-109994 GCA_014162995.1 Artemisia annua
CACTTATTACAGAGAAGCAATCCTACATGTTGATAGACATGCTCTATTCCAACACAAGAAGCAGCTTATTCAAAGTAAAACATGAAGTACTTTGAACGAGATCAGCTTATTTATACACTATAACTTTAGTCAAGCAATGACTATAGCAAGCTAGGTCTGTCCATTGGTGAAACCTTCACAACTGCCCACTTTTCACACATGGAACACAAACTTAGATGTCTAAATGTATATGCCGATGTTTTAGAGCATCCAGAAGGTGTTGACGCATGGAGGATCACAGATGTAAGGTAAGCTCCAGTTCCTTGAGGCTTTTTGGACAGCAAGTTAATTGTCAGTAGAGGCATAACGATACTATGACATGTAGAGTGTCCATTCCTTCACTATTTCATATAATGATATGTGTCTAAGAAACAATATATTGTGACTTGTTTAAAACCCACAAAAACGAACCAACAAAGCACTCAAATGACCATAAGAATATTTTTGATATCATTGATGTGTTTTTGTGTATTTCAAATGAAACAGGATTGAAGAATTGAAAAAAGCAATAAGTTTGCATAAGGCGCAACTCTAGTCCCGTCGAGTTTAAAAAGTACATATTGGTCCTGAATTTAAATTTTGGGAAGATAATTTGGTCCTACACTTTTGGAACATGGCAAAGTTGGTCCTTATAATAAGATTTTAAAGAGCTAACAGGTCCTTGACTTTGCAAGGTTACATTTTTGGTCGCCGTTATGGTTTATATGTCTACAACAAAATGGACCCTCCTTTATTAAGCCGAAACCCAAATCCAAAAAACAATCCAATCACTCACACTCTCCTTGGCCATTCACTCCCACGCCCAACACCTAACAAAAACCCAGCCCCCCCCCCCCCGTTTTTTTTATTAAACCCCAGTCAAACCTTCGTTTGACTCATCCCTAACCTCCATCACCTTCCCCCAATTACCAGGGTGTTTGTCTCCCCCCCTCCTCACCAATTCTTCACCAACCACAATAAATGTTACTCACCTACACCCAACCTTCCCCCTCCTCATAAATGCACCTCACCAAACCAACCCAATTGGCTACATAAGTTTTTCCCGCCAAAACCTTTTTCAAGGGTTGTGATCAATTGGAGCCATCCAACGGCTCGGGAAAGAATGGGAAAGTCAAGGAAACTTCCAAAGATCTATAAAAGTGAAAGAGAAAGAAGAATGAAGTAGTAGTTATTGTAGTGTGGTTTACTTAGTTTTATTTTATGACGTTTTTATGTAATTCTCCTTTCCATGTGTTAAACCTAGTTTCTAAGTTGTAATCTCAGTGTAATATTACAAGTTTCAAGTTTCTAAATAATAAATTCCAAGTATTTAGTTGAAATTTCAAAAGTTACCATTTGTAAGTGAAATTGCATTCAAGCTTAGGTATTGTTATAAAGTGCTGTTCAGTGTTTGTTTAAGCTTGTTCAAGCTTATTTTTAAGCTTTTTAAAGTTTTCAAACCATTTAAAATAGTCTAGGACAGTTAACTCAAAAATAATTCTCAAAAATCATAAAAGAAATAACTCAAAAATAAAAATTCAGTTACAAGGAAGAAGAAGCATTGGAGCTTGATGGATTTTGGATTGCTATAGGTTTAGTGCCTCAAGGGCGGTGTTAGGATAGTTATTGGTTCCCTGGTTCATGTTTTTCTGCTTGGAATCCATTTGTAAGCATTTTACCACTTTTGGCATTTTACTATGTATCACTTCATTTACTGTTTTTCTTTGAGGTCCTGTGCTTAATGAGTGTAATGGATCTATTTTGATGTAATTTGATGCATGTTTGTTCATTGAAATCATTTGTTGCTTGTTTCTCACTCTAACTGCCACAGTAGTATAATTAGTGAGTCATGTGTTCTTGTTGTTACTATTGAAGTTTATGTTCTCCTATCAGCTTATCTTAGCATATTATACTCTTAGGTATCAAGTTCTTGGTTTAAATCACTCAAATGCTTTGAAAATTAAAGACAGTGAAATTATATAGGGTGTTTGGATTAGCATTGTTAACTGTGTTCTTGTTGTTGTTTTGGCATTGTTTTGGCATAAGTAGATTGCATTAGGTCCTATTAGGTCTTTTAGGTCATAAAAACTAGTGTTGCTTTGGAAAAAGTCAAAAATTTCCTTTTTACACCACATTGTAGTTAACTGATGGGATTTTAAGTGCCAAGATCATCAAAATCAGTTCATAAGTTAGTAATGTAGGTTAAATTAGTTTCAATTTAACTTAAAACAACCTTTTAAGTCATTAGAGATTTCTTGAAAAGTCAAATTCAAAATTAGTTTTTTTTTTAATAAACTAGTTGAATTTTTGTTGATCTCATTTTTAGGAGTTAGCTTTTGTGTTTATGGGATAATAATATTTGGTTGCTCCTCTTAACTAGAATATTTTACTTAGTTAAACTGCTTATTGGATAGCTTTTATTAAGCCCTTTTTCACAAAGTTCCCCTGCACCAAGGGCATGAGTTTGTTTTCATAAGCTTCTCCATTGTTCATTACTTCACCATAGCTTTAGATTTTTGGTTTTTTAGAAAGCCCTCCTGGCCAGCTACATGTCCCTTTGCTTAATTTTCATTTGTCTGCTTATTCTTGTGCTTAAATTTGCCTCTCATATGACCCTCACTGAGAATTCCACACTGACTCATCAGTGTGGATCACCCAGGTTCATAAGCTCCTAGTGAGCTTACCTTTGGGCTTTAGCTTGTGTATTTGGACTTTTTGGAAAGTTCTTGCACCTAGCTTGTAGATTCAAGGGTTCTTTGGGCTTTTTAAGCTTATTGGATAAGCTAAAAATGGCCTGCTATTAGCCCTTAGGCCTGTTTGGTTCTGAGTGGTATTTGGGATTGCTTATTTTTGGTTTTCTAGCTTTTTCTTTGAGCTTTTCTTCTTATTTCAGCTTATTTTAAAGTTCCTTTATTACATTATAGCTTATTTTATCTATTGTGTTCAGTTTGTAGTTTATTTGTTAAGCTTTTCCAAAATCAAAATTCCTTTTTAGCTTATATAAGCTTACTGTGGTGCTAATAAGCATCCACAGTGCTTACTTTTGATTTCTAAACAAGTTGTGTTTGTAAAAGTTTAATTATTTTAGCTATTTAGTGTTTGTGTTAATTAAAAACCAAAAAGAAAAATAAAAAAAAGAAAGTGACACAAGCTAGGGTCGAACCTGTGACCTCTTGGTTCACTAGTGCAAAATCACACTGAGCCCAAGCACCATTTGGGCTATGGTGTATTATGGTTTTAGATATCTTTACTTTTTTATATACCAGTGCATGTCCTTTTAAGCTTATTTAGCCTTATCAGCTTATTTTCCAGCTTATTTTTAAGCTTTGTTCCACTTTTATATTTTTTCTAGCTTTTTGTCAGTACTTAGTATTTATATAGAAAATTTTCATAATTATTACTATTCATCTAGTATTTATTATAATTTTAATTTTAATTACTTTATAAATAGTTTTTAATTAATAATAATCATTTAAATAGTCTAATAAATATTTTTCTTTTTCCAATAATTTTATTTTGTCATTAGGTTTGTTAAAATATAATTTTCACTTCCGTAGGATTTTTAATTCTCAAAACTCGCGTTTAATTTTGTACATTAACGCAATTTTATTTTAACTTTCGCGTTTTTAGATTTTAAACGTTTTTAGGTAATTGTCTTTCACGTTCTTGTCATTATAGCTTTTTTAAACTATTTCCTTTCATTTTCCTTAGTTCAATCAATCAAAACCTTTTTCCTGTTCATAATCACCCGATCACAATTCGTTTACGAATACCATTCACACCTCGTCGGGACATAACGACCCGGGAATATTTCTATACTCTCTGGACTTCATTGCATTGGTTTCTTGACCCTCAGGCTTTTATTACGGTTGATCATTCACAAGTGGTTAGCTTGTGTGATAAAACCTGACCGTTCAGGACCAATCACATAAGCATTGTAAATCCCTGCAAGGCATCCTTTAATTGTCAAAAGGGAGCTCAAGGATACTTCCCACACTCAACTACATTTCCCTTACTAAGCACTAGAACTTCTAGATTGCAGCTGCATCCTCACAATGACAAGTTCTAATGATCAGTAATAGGCATATCAAGTGCTGGCACCTTGGAATGTGTTAATTTACACATACCTTTTATCTTATAAAACGGACCAAAATGACCAAAAACTGACCTAAAATGCCAAAAATGTTGTGTTTTTGTGTTTATGTATGTGTAGGTATGGATATGTGAAAAAGGGATATAAATGAAGCAAAATTGGGGAAAACCGAGCACAAGAGTGGAAAAGGTCATTTAGAGCCGAGGCCGGGGAGAAAATTGCAAAAAGGGATCTCAATTATGCTCAAGTTGTCAAGATTAGTCCTTGGAGTAATTTTCAGAAATGGTCCTTAAATTTGCATAGTTGGCATAAATAGTCCTTGAAAAAATTTAAAATCCCTAAACTAATATTACACAGACATCCGGATCTATATTTAACCATTAAGCCCAATATCCCTCATAACCCAGCAAGTCCAATCCTTTTAACCAAGCCCATACCCCACTTTTATTAAAACCCTTATAAGAACCCGAGTCCATAACACCACAACCCATTTTATCCCTTAAACCCGGTCAAACCCAATCATACCCGGTCAACTAAACAGTAAAATAACCTTAAACCTATTTTACCCGCCCAAGACCACTGTTCATCCTTCCCCTCTAATTTACCCTGCTCCCAATGATTTTCACCCGTACTTAAAATTGCTTTAGAAGCCTTCTGACATGGCAGGGACTGCTTACAACCACGAATTGTCAGCTTGGCCAAATCCTAGCTCCTGATTGGATTATACAGCACACATGATGATCAAACGGCTACAATTAAAGATTGGTGATCAAGCAATAATGAAGGGTAGAGCTTAGAAGGTCCAGAAGCATCCGAAACCCTAAGCTCCTCTCCTCAGATGGCTATATAAAGCCCCTTTCTCACTCACAGAAGACCTCATTAGGAGTAGGAGATAGTTTAGGGTAGTTTAGCTTAGCTTATGTAGTAGTAGCTTGTAGTAGCTTAATCTTAGCTTGTTTATTTCTCTCTTTCAATTATTGTAATCAAACTTTGAATCTTAATTTCAGCATTATCTTTTAATTCTTATCTCATTTACTTTAAAAGCTTTTCATGTTTACTTATTTTTAAATAATCTTCATTAAGCTCTCTTAATTATCGTCTCATAAGCTCACAGAAGCTCACAATAGCTTATGGTGAGCTTTTGAAGTTCTTTAAACCTGTTTTATTCATAGTTTTCTAAAAGTTTTCAAAAATACAAAAAAATACAAAAATATTAGAGTAATTTAGTTTAGCTTATTTAGATGCTTAATTTCTGTTATAGTTTGCTTATTAGTTCTCATTTTAGTTGTTTAAACTTTTTCATTTCAAATCTCAACTCATTTTAGCCTTAATCCTTTGAAAATACAAAATAATCCCACTTAAGGGGTGCTTGGCACTAGCCAAATTTTTAGCTATAAAATAGTTTTTTACCAGTTTTTGAAATTAGATCATCTATATTTAAGTGTGCTTAGTAGTTTTAATCCAAATTTTGCATTTCCTATTAGTTTTAAAGGTTTCAATCTTGTTTTCCAAAAAAATTTCATTAAAACTGTTTTTTAGAAGTAGCTAGGGTATAATCTCATTTAAGCTTCTTTAGTTGTTCATTTTGGTTCATATTAGTTCTCATTAGGTTAATACACATTTTAAATATCTGGTAGTTTATATGTCAAAATCCTCATTTTGACCCACTTGCTAAAACTGCAAATGTAACCCATTTTCTTTATTCAGCATATGTTTTTGATTTATCATTTCTTCATTATTAGCTTAAATGTTCTCAAATTAGGTAATCAAGTTACTTGGTTGGTATATTAGTTATTCCCCATTTTTATGAATTTTTAGATAAGCTTTTTCCTAGCTTTTCGCCAGCTTGAAATCCCCCCTTTAGGATTACATTGCCCTGTACCAGAACCTATTGCTCTGTCCCAGCTTACTCTTAAGCTTTTATCTGCTTATCTAATGCATCTTATAGACTGATTTTTGGTTCTTTGGGAAGCCCTTAGTAGTAGCTTCATAGGTTGTAACTTTTTAAAATCTTAAGAGCTTATTTAGGTGCTTATTTTTAAGATTTAAAGTAGGAGTTTGGACTGATTACCTATGTTGATCCCACTCAGTGTTGGTAATTAGCCCTTTTTACAGCTTATTTTCTAGGTCTATATTAGCTTATTATTACCCCCACTTTGGTTTTCTAGATAGCTTATAGCATAGACTATGGCTTGTAGCAGCTTTTAAGGTATAAGCTTTTGGTTTCTTAGCTTATTTTAGGATTTTAATTAGGTTATAAGGACTGTTAGGTTCAGTTTTGGCTTTTGCTTAAATTGTGATTTCTGAGCTTATTTGATTATATAGAACTGCTTATTAAGTTAACTTTGCTTAATTAGGTTGGACTTAAGGTTTAGTGGCTTATTTAGGCATCAGCTTTTGGTATTTAGCTTCTAAACCAGCTTATTCAGTTTCAAATTTTTTTCTTTTAGCTTTATTTCAAATCTGTCTTACACTTTTGCTTTTTCCTTGCTTATTTTATCTTTTCAAAACTTTTCTCTTCACAAAAATTCCTTATTTCTTGCTTATTTACAGATTTCAAAAGAAAATTAAAAAAAATGAAAGAAAGAAAGAATAAGTTAGCAAAAAGGTATAGGCCAGGTTCGAATCTGTGACCTATACTCTTTCCACACCCTAGCACACACACAGAGAACCAAACTTGCCCTTGGGTCTTTTGCAACATATCTTTCACAATCAATTCTTTTATAAACATTTAGCCTTTTATAGCTTATTTTTCTGTTTTGCTTATTTTTGGCTAATTACATACTGCTTTTTTAGAGTTTTTATTTTTCCTAAGATTAGATTAGTTTAAAGTATTTGTCAAAAAAGTTCCAGAATTATTCTTCAAGTTTTTCTATTTTTAATCATTTTATTTCTTTAAAAGAGTTTTTAAATCATAATAATTAAATAAAAAGTCAAATAAATATTTTCTTTCTCTGAAAATTTACTTTTGTCATATAGTATGTAGAAAAATTATTTTCATACCCGTAGGATTAGTATTGCTTTTCATTCACTTTTTATCTTGCACACTTACGTTTATAACGCTCGTTTTTAGTTTTAATTACGATTTAGGATTAATTACTTTACATTATCGTTTTACATGCTTTGTTTTATGCTTGTTAGTGTAGATTTACTTTCCATAGTTCTAATTATCCAATATATCTCTTTTATTCCATTCACTCCTTCATGGGATAACGACTCGGGTTTTACGTATTTCCTTCGTAATTCCTTGGAGATATTATATACTACTATTGACTAAGCACCACAACTCACAATATTCCATCCAATGATTATTGTTATGCACATTGAAAATGACATAGATTCAGAATACCAAACACCACTTCTATGCATATTCTACCCCAAAGCAGGAAACTTCTTTATGGAGTTACTAATAACAGACACAACAACATTCTATCACTAAAATGTAGTTGACATTCTTCACATTCTGTGAATAGCAACATCGTAGAGTTTAAGTGAGTTAAGTGTCAAGTTAAGTAACAAGCGTGTATTAGCATACAAACAATATATATCAATATGCAAGTAAGTAAAGTATTGAAAGAATTAACGGAAAAGAAAACAAACACAACAATATTGTTTTGTGTTTTGAGCTATCGTTAACGATTATAAAGGTCCCGTTATATATTTTTATCATCATTAAAATAGAATAGAAATATATGTACATCTTTCCACCAACAATAAATTTATGATATAATTTTACTAGTTTCTATTAGTGGATAATTAGGCCCAAACCCGATTTGTGGGTTTTGGGTATTAGGGTTTCACTATTATAAATAGTGAATGATTAATAAACATTAACCTACGGGTTTTATCATTATCTAACATGGTATCGGAGCGAGTATGATCCTCAGACCTAGGTGGCTATGTTGAGCCGCCTCCCCTAAACCACCCCGTCAAACCCTAATCACAAAAGAAAAACACCCAATTCAAAANATCTGGCCGTGTTTACTGCTGGGCGCCCCTTAATTATATAGGGGGGTCCTGCGTTAATTTTATAGGGGACCAGGCCATGAATTAAAGGGGAACCGGCCACGCTCCTGTGTCAGATTTTTTGTCAGAATTTTTCCCTATAAACCACCTTAAATCTGGTATTTTTACTCACCTTTTGCACGAAAATTTCAGATCTCCAAATCTCTCTAAACATACTCCAAAACGCCTTTGATCATTAGATTACTAATCATTGTTTCAAGTGATTTCAATCTTCACATACATCATCATTCAAAGTGCAAAAGAAGAATACTCCTTCAACAAACAAAGCTCGAGGAAGTATTGTAGTGTAGTTGTGTATATTGTGTTATTTATTTGTATAGTTGTGTTGGTGCTTGTAATAAGTAGTGTAGAGAGAAGTAGAAGTTGTGTAGGGAGAAGAAGAAGGTAGTGTAGTGGGTGATGAAAGTTGTGACGAAGTCGTGGATGTTGCTCAAGTTGTGAAGAAGTTTGTGTTGTTGTTGTGAGATTTGGTTCTAGCTAGATTAAGAACCCGACATCTAGACTTTGTGGTCGTTAAGACCAGGTGTAAGCGAAAGTTGTGTAAGGTTTCTCCGCTCAAGGTGAGTTTGTTGACATAGTGAAGAAAACTCTCGAGTAGGTGACTCGAGGAGTGGAGTAGGACAAGGAAGGTGTCCTTGTAGCCGAACCCACTATAAATCCTTGTGTTGTAGGTTTGATCTTTCTAACTCTTCTTCATTCATGATACTTATTTACTTATACTATATTAGCCTTAGTTAGTTAGTAATATAATATATATATTATATATATATATTATACTATAATATATATATATATATATATATAATATATATATATATACATATATTGTATATATATATGTATATATATATATATATATATAATATATTTATATATATATATATATATATATATATATTATATATATGTATATAATATGTATAGTATATATATTGTATATAATATATATATGTATATATATATATATATGTATAATATATATATATATGTATATATAATATATAGGTATAATATAATATATATATATATATATATATATATATATATATATATATATATATAGTGTAGCGTTCAATGCAGAACCATTTTTTTGTACAGAACCTACAGAACTAGTTTTTTTACTCTTAATAATGCATAATGTACATAATATCAATGCAAGATGGCAGTTTTGTAAATACCCATTACTTATTTAAAAAAAATAAATAAAGGGCAAATCAGGTATTTTGTTATCCATAAAAATAGCATTAGAAAATTTAAATAATATTAAACCGTCTTTTGTCTCCTTCATTCTAGATCTAAAGCAACTCATTTTTTCTTCATCTCCTCTCATCTTCAACACTCCTATATTTGATTCTCCAATAAATGAAAAACAGGATCAACCGCCTTGGCTACCAGTAATCTAATAAAAAATGACACAAACTCGATTAAAAATAAGTATTTTTTGCTGTTTATGGTTGCGGTTGTGATTGCCGTTTGTCTCTCTGACATGGCGCCGCCGCCTGTGATGTTTATGGCCCCTGGCTTGGATCTTGGTTCCGGTTTGGTGGCGCCGCCTCTCATGGTGGATATGAATCTTGGTTTATTGGGTTGCTCCTCGAAACTGATAATACTAAGAATGGTGAGTATGTATGGATCTGGTAAATGTCAGCATCCTTCTCTATTTGATCTATGAGAGTTTTGTTCTATTTTGTAGATCTAAAGTATGAGTGATAATTTAGTTCATAAAATTTTTCAATGTTTTAATACCAACTTGGTCATGTGGGAGAAAATTGTTTATTTGGTTTCTTAAACGTAAATCATTGTTTTGATTGTATTTATTTTGTTCTTAGTGTGTCGCTATTAATTGGTTGTTTATGAATTTAGTATTAGTCATATGTTATTACTGTATTCTTATTAGAAATCCATACATTGCATTGATGCACTTTTATTATATTTGTTATAAGGTTCTTTGATTTTTGAAATTGCTTTTATAATCGTCTTTGGCCTTTTTTCTAACATGTTTTGTTTTGTCACTAGCGGTTGTCAGACACCTGGTGCTTGATTATGTAAGTTTTTTGCTTTGCCTATGTGGATTTGGTTCTCGAATGGCTGGTTTTGTTTGATGTCAAAACCAATCTTTGACACACAACTTGATGTTACATAGACTAATTAACACAAAAGATGCAACATACCTCCACTGATATAACAGAAAGTGCAGAGACATGTATTGCAGACCGTCTGCACAAATATAATTCACTGAACTAACCAAAAACTGCCATCTTTTAATGCAGCAGCCACTGAAACTCGAATTAACCATAACACAGACCTTCCTGTAGCGGATTGATGAGGAGAAAAGAGTACCCGTTTTAGGGGGTCATTTAAGCCCTAATTCGTGTTAATATGGTCAAATATTACCCTAAATCGTTCCTTTTGTCATTTCAGGTACTTTTGAGAAGAATTCTGGAAAACACATCATTTTGGACGTTTTTGGAGCATAAAGTGAAGGAAACGACAAAGTCTCAAAAGAATGCAGGAAATCCTTTCTGACGGCGTCAGAGGCACAAGGTGACGCCGTCAGCCAACCAAGACAAAGGAGTGGAATCTGACTATACGTGACGCCCTAAGAAGAAAACATGGAAATAACACCTGACGGCGTCAGGTGTTAATATTCCTAGGCCGTCAGGTGTTAAGCTAAAGAGTGACGGCCCAGAG
>LBNU01030556.1:120226-130517 GCA_014162995.1 Artemisia annua
AATTAGGACCGGATTATAAAACCGGACAAGAGGATGACCTAGAAACCGTGACCAACGATGAAGTCACGTAATAAACGGTGACTTTGAGTCTAGCTACAAGACTCGTTAATAAAGAAAAGCGCTTCTTGGGAGGCAACCCAAGCTTTGTGTTTATTTATTTGTTTGTTTGATTTTATTTGTTTTCATATGTATGTTATTTTTCTTGTTATTGATTCATGCTTCAAAAACTAACTTGTGAAAATGCTTTATTTTGTTTTTAACTTCGTCTTAACTACATATAAAGGTATTTTGCAAAGGATAAGTGTAAGGGAAATCAAAATCGATTTATAAGAACGAATAAACATGAATCATAACAATGTAAATTAACATGCATATTAGTACTTGTTTGAGTCAAATGCTTGTATCGAGTCATAATGATATTTTTGCAGGAATTCCAGGAAGTAAGGTATAGTTTTTTCCAGAAATTTTTCGGAAACTTAACATGAGAATTATGTCAGATCATTTCTGACAGCGTCAGGTACTACAACCTGATGGCGTCAGGCAGTAATTTTCTGAAAATTTTGAAAGTTTTGTTTTTCTTCCGGAATCATAAAAAGTTTTGTTAATTCTCTAACTTATAATCTCCAGGAATTCTGCAAAAACATTCATTCCACAAGCATTATATCATATTATAGATTATACCGCCGATTTTACGCGAGGTTCGCCTTTATTGTTTTTCAGGTTAATAGGTTATTTTGGACAAGGAGATGATTTATATTTCGTAAGGGAAGCTTTGAGCGTTCATCTTTCTTGGAAGAAGATCTAACCATGTTACCTCACTATCCACACCAAATGAATCAGGGGAGTATTTGTTTCATTCTTTCATTATCATTACTTTTACATCTTTTATGTGAACATTGGGGACAATGTTCGGTTTAAGTGTAAAGGGGGGCAAATGAAGACACCTTAGAAAATGCAATTGCGCCTGATTTTTGTTTGTTTGATAGTAAATTTGTAGTTAAACCGAAAGAAATATTTGTTAGGGCAATTGTAGCACCAATTTAAAATTTTTTACAACATTTAGAAGTGAAACTTTGGTCCTAATAAGCGTCTCATGGATAGGAAATTATATGACTAGCACAAAAACTGTACCACTAAAAAATTTTCCACCCCAAATATGTGAGGTTCGCCCCTAGAATTGGTAGAAAAAGCATTTATGCTAGGATGTGTGTGCCGATAGCACTTAGATTCTAGAACTTGCGTTAGGACCATCTCAAATCCACAAGTGAGACTACATTTGTGTAGTTAGATCTACTACATGATAAGAGGCATTAGGATTAACCCCTTGTTTTACACCTGTATTTTTGTTATAATTACGTTGGCTACATTGGTCAAGTAATTCTCCCACACCCTTTGCGTTGTACCCATTTTTGGTACACGATACCCCTAGTACACCCCTCATAGCCTATCTTTTCGTTTCGACCTTTGAGCATCTTACTCAAAGTGAGAATTTGTTACACCCCACTTAAATATACACCCAAATCGCCTTAGCCCACCTTGTATGCACTCATCTTTAGTGCATTATTGTGACAACATTTGTGTTAAACCCTTTGTTAATTATCTAATTGATTAGATGGTTGCTAGGTCGAGTCATATCTTGTACATATTGTTTTGGGACGATTGGGACTCATGGGTAAAGTACTAGTTTAATGGAGTAATGGGGAAGAACATCATTATTACCCCCATATGTGCTAAATATTTTAAAAAGTACTCCAAGTTTTTCGTTATTCTAAATTCGGAGTCATGTAGAATAGTTATTTGTAAAGTATGTAAAAGTTCAAGTGTAAGGGAGAACCGAGGCCCCTATGATGTATTATTTTGGATGGTAGGGCAAGAGGTGTATGCAACAACAACAACAACAAAAAAAAAAAAAAAAAAAAAAAAAAAAAAAAAAAAATCGAAAAAATCAAGAAAAATCCAAAAAAATGAGAAAAAGAGAAGTAGAAAAAAACATACGGACTACCATCCCGTTTCTTTTTATGTTTGTTCGTGTTTTTGTTATTTCATTTTTAGCTTAAGTTGAGTCGAGTCTTGGCTTAGCAACATTGTATAGTACATGTATTTGATCATGATAATTAACTTGCCAGCAGTAAAATACCCTTTATTCCAACCAAACCGTGTTTATCATATCCCTAAACCTTACATTACAACCATTTGGAAAGCCCTCTTTGATAGTTTATCTTAGGTGCTTACGCCTAATGGAGGAGTAATTGATCCTCTCCCAAGCCTATGGTAATCTATTTGCTATGACAGGTAGTGAGTGACTTTATTCCATTTCCAATGTAGTTGTATATGTTTATAACACCCGAGAGATGAGAGTATCCAAACACTATTTGTGAGGTGCTAGTGTATGATTTCCGTGCTTATTATGATTAGGGTCGAGTAACTATTTGTTGTAATTACTTTTATATTAGTGTTAAATGTCCCCTAACTCATATTTTGATTGGAATAAAAGCCTATTTGCTTGAGGACAAGCAAATCTCAAGTGTAAGGGTATTTGATGAGGAGAAAAGTGTACCCGTTTTAGGGGGTCATTTAAGCCCTAATTCGTGTTAATATGATCAAATATTACCCTAAATCGTTCCTTTTGTCATTCTTCGTACTTTTGAGAAGAATTCTAGAAAACACATCATTTTGGACGTAGTGAAGAAAATGACAAAGTCTCAAAAGAATGCTGGAAATCCTTCCTGACGGAGTCAGAGTCACAAGGTGACGCCGTCAGCCAACGAAGACAAAGGAGTGGATTCAGACTATACGTGACGCCCTAAGAAGAAAATGTGATGTTTAAACCTGACGGCGTCAGGTGTTAATAATCCTAGGCCGTCAGGTGTAATGTTAAAAAGTGACGGCCCAGAGCAATTTTACAAGTGATGGCGTCAGAAGTAGATCTAGGCCATCCGAGAACCCTAATGGCGGCGAGCTGACGGCGTCAAAGCGTATAAGCTGACGCCGTCAAAGTGTATTCTCTATATATACTTTTCTATTTTTCATTCATTAGTGTGCAACTTTTGGGAACAAACCCTAGACGACTTTGACAGCTTTTTCAAGGGTTTTTCACCCTTGATTCTTCCATGTTCAATTAAAGATAAGTTCTTTCAAATAATCAATATGTCCTAGTGTTGTGGGTTAATTATATCTTATGCTTGTCTTTCAATAACATGGCTAGGCTAGATTTATTTTGTTGCTTGGATTAATGAAACTAAACTATTTGATTATTGGTTGTTGCTGTGTATTACTTGTATTGGATGATTTGTTTATACGATGTTAGGCTTAAAGAATGGCTAACTCCTATAGCTGTAACTTGCTTGAACGTCTAAGAAAACATGAACCAACTGCGTACTAGTTTTTAATGGTTGTATTTTAATGCATGAGCGATTTCTTACTAATGATCCACCATGTTGAGGGAGCTCTAGCAGGCTCGCATAGGATGTGAAGTAGCGAGCTATAATAGAGTGGGAAGTACGTACGCCACCCCACGATGTATTAAGAATACACCCGTCATCCACGCAATTAATACACACTAATTAACGGTAAAAGATAGTTAGGGAGTAAGAAAATCTAAGTAAACACACTTGTCTCCATATAAGTTTCACACCACTTAAGTTTAGTTATTTTATTTTATTTGCAATAGTAGTTTTTGGTTAGTGTGACTAGCACTAATTCCGCCTACTCCCTCGAAACCCGACATTTTACTTCTTTTCTTAAAAATATAAAAAACAACAAATAATCATCCCTCACCCTTAGAGCCTATTAGAGTAGTTTTTCATACCTAACGAACACTATTCCCTGTGAGAGAACGATCAATCCCCCGTACTTACCACTACACTATACTACATCGGTCAGGTACACTGCCTGGTGGGATTGCAAGCTTCTCAAGATCCCTTGAGAGGTAAAACCTGTTGCGTGGTCGCAATCCCGCGTTATCAAAATTCCCGAGATGACTTTTGTTGGTGTCGAATCCAGGGTATAAATTCCCGAGACGACTGTTTGGGATACTTTGGGTTATCCCGTTTTTATTTTGGTTTATTGTTTTATTTTGTTTTCTTAGTTTACTACTTCAGTTCGAGCTTTCGCCATTTCGTCGCTCGAACTGTGGGGGAGTATTAGTGGATAATTAGGCCCAAGCCCGATTTGTGGGTTTTGGGTATTAGGGTTTCACTATTATATATAGTGAATGATTAATAAACATTAACCTACGGGTTTTATCATTATCTAACAGTTTCATCGCTCCGACCCAATGTGCAGGCTAGTTTAATGATTATACTTGCAAATACTAAGAGTATCTATGTAAGTTATATATGTGAAAATTTAAACCGTGTACCCACGTGTTATTAAACGAAGGTTGTAAAAGTAATAATATTTCGAATATTCTTACTTAAATTGTAATGTGGCTGTCAAACAAAGAAGTTTAAGAAATTTAAAATCTTGTGAAAAAAAAATAAAATTAAAAATAAAAACTAGAACAAAAAATCAATATAAAAAGGAAAATACTAGAACCATAAAGATTCATAAACAAAATATCCACACAATATTCTCTCTCTTATATACATCCACAAATAAACATTTTATGTCATTGTATGAATACTTTTTTGTAAAATTTATGTGATTCTAGCATTTTCTCAAAAATAAAATACATGACAAATGCAACTTGCTTGAAGCCTTTATAGATATGGCAAAAAACTCCGAACCCGATAGAGAATCCGATACCCAACCCCGATTTGACCGGGTAATCCCCGAGTTGACCGGGTATGGGGATGGGGGCGGGGAATCCCCGATACTGAAAAGCGGGTATGGAGGCGGGTATGGTAATACCCTCGGATCCTCAAACCCGGCCCCGAATATATTTTCTGTACAAAATACATTATATGTCTATACTATGTTATGAAACCTGATTTCATCATTCTCTATATGTACTTCTTTTCATCAATTATTTTAATAAGGCATATGTTAATTCAAATAATATGTTTTATATGATCCAAGGTTGATCCAAGGTTGATATAATAAATTTTCTTAAAAGAAAGATTTTTTGTTATACGTGTTAATGTTTTCTAAACATCAGCAATCAGCAATCTAAGGTGTTGTTTGTTTTTGCTAAAAAGGTCTTACTAACGTCTGACATCTTACTGGTCAGACGCGGTCAGACGTGTAGCTTGTTTGTTTTTCTCTAATGATTTAGACACGGTCAGATCTAAAATGTCTTACCGAGTAAGATGTGGTGATTATATCTTACTACCTCTTAGCCTTATATACTTTTGTTTTTACTTGTACGGAGTATTCTTTCAAGAATCATTGATCTTTAACAAATAAAGAAGATACACCTTACCCGAGACCTTAAAAAGATCTAAGCCGAGATAAAACAAAACACTACACGAGAATTTTTGTTTGTCATTTGTGGGTTTGAGAAAAGGGGTGTTCGATCTTCAGTTTGTGTGTTATAACATTAACATCAAGGAACATCATATCTTGTGTTTTGCTAAATATTGTGGCTAAGTTTAGGTTGAAAGAAACCAGGAAGTCAAAAGTGGAAGTATGTGGAAGTGATAGAGGCGTGTAGGATTAAACTTATGTATATCACTAGGTTTAGGGTTACTTAGTAGGTTTTTGTTTGGGGCAAAATAGATTAGAGTTTTATAATTTTTGGGCTGAATCAATTTTAATATGGTCTTATTAGTATTAATACTATTTGGTCGAACTTTTATGTGTTATAATTTGTTTTGTGAGAGTTTTGATTTAATATGTACTAAAAAAATGAAAGACATTTATAAAAAACAAACAACATTATATCATTCAGATTCAGACTTTATAACCACATCTTACTCGTAAGATGTGGTAGTCAGATTCAGACCCAAAACATCTTAATGAAACAAACACACCCTATGTTCTGTATGATTTTTTTTCCAGAAACATATGTACAATCATCTGTTTATAATATGGCTTACTTATAATTATCTAACGGAGAAAAATCAACGATTCCCCATTGGGGATCCCCGGTTCCTCATAGGGATGGGGACCTAATTGTGACCCCTGACGGGGATGGGGACGGGGATGAGGATAGCTATTTAGCTTTAGGGATGGGGATGGTATCAACCATTCCCCGCATACCCGGCCCCGTTGTCATTTCTAAGCCTTTAGTTCGTTTATATTGTATTATAATAATGGCAAGTTGCCTTTCTAATGTAGTGTATGGATCTAGTGAGAAGAATTATTGAAATGAGAAGAGTGAGAAGTAATTGTGGCCACATATTTTAAATAGGGTAAATTGCAAAAATGGTCCTTGACGTTCCACGAAATAGCAAAAATGGGACCAAGACAAAAAGTAGCGCAAAAAAGACACCAACGTTTCACATTTTTGCAAAATCGCCACCGAGAGGCCTTTTCCGTTAGTTTTCCCGTTAAGTGCCATGTCATCGAGGGCATTTTCGTCATTTCGTTGTTTTAGGGACTAAATTTGCAAAGTAATTTTATCTCACATTTAACAGCCACCACTACCACCACTCTCTACCACCACACAACCAACACCACCACCCTTTACCCTTCATCTTCATCTTCTCCGGTGACCAAACCCAGATTCCGGTGACCAAACCAAGATTCCGATCACTTTTTCTTTTTCTTTTTCTTTTTTTACTGTAATCTTTTCTTTTTCTTTTTTTACTGTAATCTTTTCTAAAGATTATCCCATATATTATCCCAGCTGGGTTTAACGGGACATCCATGCTCTTTATGACATGCTTCTCTTGGCATGTTATCTATTTTGTTTGTAACTATTACCTACTGTTAGTATGAACTGTTTCTTACAACCAATGGTTAGTTTGGGTGCAATCAATGTGTACTCCAACCTTTTGCAAGGCCAAGCCTTCCACAAAATCATGTTGGAGTAGCAGTGCTTCCTTTTGGTGAAGGCACGTCAGGTAATTCACGTTTTAAGTGATTTTTAGTTTAATTTCCGCATCCAAGTTTTTTGCGCTCTAATAAACTTTCTTCATCCATCAGGTCTTAAACCTGTTGATAGTAAGAACGATGATGAAAGCATTCTCTCTGCGTTAGGAGCTAATCAAAGTAAATCTTCTCAAGAAATTCCTCCAAATGTTGCAGTTTCTCAAGAAGTAACTAAAGTTTGTTCCATCGACACAAATGATGGTGCAGAAGCAAATGCTGGTTCACCTGGTATGAGAGAGACCATTGACTCGAGAGCTCGTGAGGATCCACAAAAAACTAGCATGGTCAAGGAGACTGTAATTAGTCCCGAGAACTAACATTTTGAAGCAGTATTGCAGGACGATAGCCATGGTGAAGCCAAGCAAGCCCTTTCGCTGCACTTACAACAATCCTAAACCTAGTAGGCCAATCCAACAACCCCCCATCTTTATGCAACACCGACGATAAAGTTCCATTCGACATATACTTATAAACCAAAAGCTTGTCATCCTCCACTACACAATACCCCAACAGAGGAGTCAAATTAGGATGTCTAAGCTGACCCAACCGATTCATCTCCGATCGAAACTGCTTCTCAAGAAGCTTACACCTATTAACAGAGTGACTTGCTGGTAATAACTTGAGTGGTGGAATAACGAAACCTGCACAATTGATCAACACAGGCATCACACTTCTCTTAGGATTAACCAAAAACAGCAACTTGCTTTTAAAATCAACTTCAGTATCTTGACATGTAGATAACGTGTTCGACGAAATGCCTCTGAGAAAATTTAATCTGTTGGTGGGTGAATTGTGAAAACTGCAGGAAATTGTTAGTGGGTTTTTGTGGGTTTGTTGAAATAATGAGATTGAGATGAAGAGAATGGTGTTTTACCTTAGTTGTTGAAGATGCTTCAGAAGTGAACGAATCGCCATGGTTGTTTGTTGTGAAGCAAGAAGGAGTAAAATCCGGGTCGGGTTAATTGTGATAGTTTGGTTTTGATCAATGTGTTGTTTTTTACTAGTCCCTGAAGTTCAATTTTTTATTCGCCTTTAAGGGCTTTAATGAATGGTGAACCGATTTAGGAATTATGTGAAGGTTTTCTTGTTACGATACCCCTTGATGCAAACGAAAACTGCTTGTGATACCCCCTGATGCAAAGATGTTGATGATATTTGATCGGGTGTACAACAGTGTTTTTAATATCGAAAAGTTCTCACTTGATGATTTGAATGTCTCAATTTTTATTGCACTCTTATATTGTTGGATCTGGGTTTTTTATTTGATTTTCTGGGTTTTTGTTTTTTATGTTCTTCATTATATATTAAAGTAAAATATAAATTAAAAAGAAATTCAAATGGGGAAGAAGACGAGGGTATATTAGTCATTTCACTGCACTTAACGAGGAAAACTAACGGAAGCTAACGGAAAAGGCCTCTCGGTGGCGATTTTGCAAAAATGTGGAACGTTGGTGTTTTTTTTGCGCTACTTTTTGTCTCGGTCCCATTTTTGCTATTTCGTGGAACGTCAAGGACCATTTTTGCAATTTACCCTTTTAAATAAGGAAAGAGAAATAATAGGGATATGCATCTATTTTTGTAAGTGCATGTTGTGGTTTCTTCTCATTCTTCTCATCTTAGTTATGTTTCTCATTTGATCCTTATTCTTCTAACGTATCCATAATATAAAATTTTAAATGTCAATCTATCAATCAATCGGGAGTGTATATGTCCGAGTGTATTTACTTAACATCCGTTGATTTACTTATCAATCAAGATATATTAATCCATAGCATCCATTGATTTTACATGTGAACCATTGCCACCACTGAGATGTTTATCTAGAGCCGGCAATCTAGACCCAAATGGGTTTAGTTGGGTGTATATGGTCATCTTCTTTATCTAATGTACAGGGTTAGCATTACTCTTAACACCTCATATGTCAACCTAGGTCACTTTCAAAATTATTAAAGATGTATGTTAGGGTTCAATGAATTTGTTAGTCTAACATCAATCTAAAAGTAACTATTTTTCCATATAACCCAACTAAACTCATTTGGGTCTAGATTCCATGTGATCGCGACCGTATATTAAAACCTACCTTCACTACAAAAAAATAGTTCATTCTACACACTTTTATTTCCACACTTTTTCAAAATGTGTAAAATTTTATGTGTAAAAATTAGTTACATTAATAACTGTGAAAAAATGTAAAACAAAGATTTTCTACACTTATAGTTATGAAAAAAAAAAAAAAAAAAAAAAAAAAAAAAAAAAAAAAAAAAATCACACTTTTAAGTGTGAAAAATTAAAGAGTTCTCCACACTTATAAGTATGAAGGTTATTTGTAACACACATATTATACACACTACAAAATAACTTCCACACTTATAACTTTGACATTTTTTAGATTTCTCCACACTTAGGGCATGTTTGACGCGCGAGATTATGGAAGATTATGAAGGCTTAAGATTATTATTATTATTATTATTATTATAAGTACGTACGCCACCCCACGAATGGTATTAAGGAATACACCCGTCATCCACGCAATTAATACACACTAATTAACCGGTAAAAGATAGTTAGGGAGTAAGAAAATCTAAGTAAACACACTTGTCTCCATATAAGTTTCACAACCACTTAGTTTTAGTTATTTTTATTTTATTTGCAATAGTAGTTTTTGGATTAGTTGACTAGCAACTAATTCCGCCTACTCCCTCAAACCCGACATTTTACTTGCTTTCTAAAAAATATAAAAAAACAAAAATAATCATCCCTCACCCTTAGACCTATTAGAGTAGTTTTTCATACCTAACGAACACTATTCCCTGTGAGAGAACGATCAATCCCCCGTACTTACCACTACACTATACTACATCGGTCAGGTACACTGCCTGGTGGGATTGCAAGCTTCTCAAGATCCCTTGAGAGGTAAAACCTGTTGCGTGGTCGCAATCCCGCGTTATCAAAATTCCCGAGATGACTTTTGTTGGTGTCGAATCCAGGGTATAAATTCCCGAGACGACTGTTTGGGATACTTTGGGTTATCCCGTTTTTATTTTGGTTTATTGTTTTATTTTGTTTTCTTAGTTTACTACTTCAGTTCGAGCTTTCGCCATTTCGTCGCTCGAACTGTGGGGGAGTATTAGTGGATAATTAGGCCCAAGCCCGATTTGTGGGTTTTGGGTATTAGGGTTTCACTATTATATATAGTGAATGATTAATAAACATTAACCTACGGGTTTTATCATTATCTAACAGTTTCATCGCTCCGACCCAATGTGCAGGCTAGTTTAATGATTATACTTGCAAATACTAAGAGTATCTATGTAAG
>LBNU01030559.1:911-32954 GCA_014162995.1 Artemisia annua
TTTTTTTTTTTTTTTTTTTTGTTTTTTTTTTTTATAAAATTTAGGGTGAAATATTTATAGGGAGAAATTATTGATATAAAGTGATGGGATGAATGAAAATGTGAAGGGGGCGTGTGCTGGTTATATAGGGATTGACTGGTGGGAAATAAATAAAAGGAAAGAGATAGCTAAAGAGTGGGAAATGTTTCGCTATCGATTGCGGGGGCTGGGCATGTGACATGGGTCCGCCTATATAATCTCTCTCTTTATTCGTTTTTCTTATTTTTATTTGTGCACTAATAACGTTTTTGTAAAAATTAAATTCATTTTGGCATTTAGGCAATTTGTCATTAAATGTTATAAATGTGTCGTATCCGTCGGCACATCAGCTTTTACCCGAATAACATTTTTATAACCAAAATCAGAAAAACACTCTCTCTAATAACTCAGGTTATAAGTACATAGTCTTTTTTTTTTTTTTTCTTTTCTTCTTCTCATATTCATTAAAACGAACACATTTCGTTTTATACGTTTATATTATATTTTATACATTTTATGAACTAACAATGTAAAAAAAACCTATATAATAACAAGGTGAAAAGTGAAAACTGTCAAAATATCTCATCTGGCCACTTCCTTCTTATTTCTTTTTCTACCACCAAAACCTAAGGAGGTAAAAAATAAAAAGAAACAATTTTAGAAAACACAAAAAGCACAAGCTTTATAACTCAAAACAAACACAAACATCACAACAAAATCATAAAAACAAAACCCAGATAAATATTTAAAAAACAATACAAACTAACGTTCGTTATGCGCATGGTGGTGGACCTATAACATAGATCACGATGCAATTTGGCACCGTTAAATCCCAAATTTCGCCTATAACATGCACATAACCAATTGCACCGAGCACTCTAATAGTTATCTAGCGCTCATTGTTTACATACAATTCACTAAATACACATTCAAAATTGCTCCAATTAGTGGCGAACCTGCACACCATTAGCTTTTAGTATTCACCATATGTGAAAGTGTAGTGTCATTTGTGAGAAGCGGTGCCACTTTAGGAGCACACGCACAAGCTTTAATATTGTTAAGTGTGGCCTAACTATAGTGGGTTGATTAACATGTATTGTAAAAATTGTTTTTGGTAAAACTATATTCTATTTTCCTTTGATATTATGGCATTAGCCGAGACAACAGTATCGTCTTATCCTGAAAATTTTATAGACCCTCAAAATTAGTAATAATAAGGCATTTAAACTTGAAGTTATTAAGCATCTATAACATTATTATTGTATTATTATTATATTCTGTTAATTTATATTAAAATATGCTATTCACTAAGTAATTAGTAAAATAGAATAAATATATATTATTAAGCTATTTACTTATTATTTATTTAAAGTATTTTATTTTTAGAGTTTGATAATATAAAATAATAAATAATAAGTTTTTTTATGTCTAAAATTTATTTATCATTAAGTTTCATTGCTTTTTTAATCTTTGTCCCATTTTTCGTTTTATTTCTATTTAAATTGAATAATTAATTATTAAAATTTAAATATTTTAACTTTTTTTCAGGCATATTATTTTAATAACTAATTATTTATTATTTAATTTAACTATTTATTATTATTATTATTATTATTATTATTATTATTATTATTTATTACAGTTATTACATATTATAATCAATTCACATTAATTGATTTAGATTATAACTACAATTGTTTTACAAATTTATCATTTATTATTCGCAATACAATTTATTCCGATTACAACTACAAATTTCAATTCTTTTATAAGATTAAAACTTTATAAAAAAAAAAAAAAAAAAAAAAAATTGTGAACCTTATGAGCCATAATTTGTTTGTTTCAAGCTTTTCTCGGTAGAAAATGCTTTAGATGTTAACTATTTAGGATGTGTTTGGTAAAAGTAGAAATAACAATAAGCAGTATCAGTGAGCAGTAACTATAAGCAAAAATTTTAGGCAATAGTTATATTTTTCTTTTAAACGTTTAGTAACATATATGTATGTAATCATAATGTGTAAAACTGTTCATAAATGATCAACGCTCTTAAATGATACTTTATGGAGCGTTGAAAAAAGAACATTATAAAAAATTAGGTAAAGTTATTTAATGCTTAATTACCAAACGAGCTTTAAAATCACAACGTTCAATGCTCACCGTCTACCGCTCATAAATACTCCTCGGTTTTGTATATTTATTTATGTTATTGTCGGTTTCGGTTCGATTTGTTTTCTTTCGGTTCGAAACCCAAAAACCGACCCGAACCGAGTTATTCGGTTCGGTTTAGGTTTTGATATCTATTTTTTCGGTTCGATTTTCGGTTTGAGTTTTTTTCTTTTTTAATTTTTGAATCGGTTCCGTCGAGTTTGACCCGATGCTTACCCCTGGCCATTGTATACATATTACTATATTAGCAATAGGTGAAAGCTTGTCGTAAACTATTAAAAAAGCATAACGTTGCAGTTTTGACTAATTGACTATTCGTGATACAAAGATTTAAAACACACAGTTTGGACAAGATATATGTGGTTGAGGAATGGGCAATGGACCGAATTTTGGATGGGCGGCTTAAGGTCGTTATCTTACACAAACATACAACTATACAAGCTATTGATATGTTATCAAATTGAGATATAATATAAATATAAATATAATGTTTTCGATTTAATAAGCTTATGTTGTTCGGTCGATTTATATCAAGTGGACATGCTAATTGTGCTTTTTTTGCTAACATTTAATAGCAAAGAAGTTGTAGACCCGTCAGGATGCCACGATGTCAATTTGATGTGCTACATAGTTCAAAATGATCCATCAATGTCACTTCAACATTTGCGTGATAAATATCTAACTTTTAAAGTAGATAATTTCAGAGTTTAAATGAAATGTAGTGTCTCGCAACTAAGACGAAGCTAACAAACGACCATATATGTTCCTCTTTTTTCAATATAACTAACGACATGAAAATATGATTTGCATGCTGAACATATAAATTTGATATAAGATTATTTGAGTACCAAATATTTTTTACATACCAATGGACTAATCTCCACCATTCATCTTCCCTCCATCTTTATTTGATCTAATGGATGAGATTAATCCCAACAATTTGCAAAACCCACTTTCATCCTCTTTTTTCAAATATTAATATCTTTCAAACCGTTAATCGTTAAGCGAAAAAAAATATATCATTACGACGAGCATTTAATTATCTTTCTATAGATATGCATTGTGACATACTTTCGACAAAAAAATTTTTTTCGTTTTTTTCACGTTTTTTTCGTGGCCGAAAAAATCACATATGATATATCATATATGATATTGCATATCATATATGATATGCAATATCATATATGATATATCATATATGATATGTAATATCATATATGATATATCACATATGATATTTTTCGGCCACGAAAAAAAACGTGAAAAAAACGAAAAAAAATTTTTTGTCGAAAGTATATCACAATGCATATCTATAGAAAGATAATTAAATGCTCATCGCGATGGTATAATTATTTTCGCTTAACGATTAACGGTTTAGGAGATAATTAAATTATAAAAAATGGGTGAAATATTAAATGCTTTTAATCTCAACCATTGATTTCTTTTTAGATGGATGGTGGAGATGAGTACCTTGGTATGTGAGGAATGTTTGATTTTTGAAATAACTCAACTCTATAAATTTCAGATGTTATCATCTCGAATAGGTAAAGATTGAACACATCTTATTAAGGAAAAAAAAGATTTAACACGAAAATTACAATACATACGATAAACTAACTTTACAACAATAAAGATAAGATTTAACACTTAGTTGTAAAGATAAAATCCTTAACTTCTTAGATTGATTTATTTGGTATACTCAACTCATTTTTTGCATTCGCTTAAAAATCACCTCCCACTATTAATACCACACGTGTAAAATAACGTGTGCGGATTAATATATTGGACGAGAAGTTATCCACGGTATATTCAAAAGATGATTACACTTTGGTATACATGTGACACGTGTACTCTAAGCTTACACTACGTGGATGATTGGCCACGTCATCACTTTTTAAATTTCTGCTTCGAAAATGATAAAGGAAATAAAAAAATGGATAATTCCAAAAATAACCAAGTTGCCAAATCGATGGGGATTTTTGACCTTTGATTTGAAAATTCTTATTTTGACCAGTTGCCCCGGTTGCCCAAAACGTGTCGCCCCATGGGACGCCAAGTGTCCCAAGTTGCCCAAAATTTGACGGTGTTGCCCAAAAAATCGCCACTTGGCGTCCCCCCGTTAAGTGTTGCATTGGGCAGCTAGTCAAAATAAGAATTTTCAAATCCAATGTCAAAAATCCCCTCGATTAAACAACTTGGTCATTTTTGAAATTATCCCATAAAAAAAACGACTTTATTGTAAAATATTTTAGGAAACGCACAAAACTACTAATGATAAGCGTAAGAAGTAAGAACAATATTTCTCTAACGAAAAATGATTGTTACAGCTAATTAGTAAGTCTATTTATATGTATAATGATTTACAATTGATGAGAATTTGGAAAAAAAAATGTATATTATAAGTGTTAAATGCTAAGTGAATTAGACATGTTTTTAAGAATGCATTTTANATTACATCTGAAAAACGATCATCCCAAAGAAAGTTTTCATGAGAACTAAAAGCTATTTTAGCAACAGTATGAGCCGCTAAGTTACATTCACATTTAACCCATGAGAAAGAGATAGCACGTCGGGATGCCCATGTTCTAATGTTTTCCACAATAGCATATAAGGACCAAGGAGGATCACCTTCCAAGGAAGCGAGTGAAATAGCAGCTTTGCAATTCGACTCAATTATTGCATTATGCCAACCATAAGAAAGAGCTAGGCGACAAACACTTCGGATGGCCAAGAGTTCAGCCATGAGTGGAGTAGAGGCGGAAGCGATTTCACTAGAGCATAACATAACAGATCTTGATGAGTCCCGCACAATGATACCTAAGGATGCTCGGTATGATTTATAGGATGCATCACAATTGAGCTTCACACGATTACATGTGGGGGGATCCACCGAAGTGAACTCTCATGAGATTCATCACGATCAACCGAAGCACAAGACATGGGTAGCGATGATGGAAACACCGAATTAAAATCACGGGATATTGTGCGCGAAGGAGAAGGTCTGATGTCATTGAAAATACATTCATTTCGAGACTTCCAAATCTGCCATGCAATATTAGCCAAAGAGGTGTGGATATTTAGACGCTCCGAGTTAGAATGCATCATATCCAATATTTGTTGGACACGCGAAACAATAGGGCCAGTAATGTTGTCCAAACGGAGACTGAGAGCTGTACCAAACCAAACCATACCACTTTTGTCCAAGAACACTCGAACAATACATGCGCAACCGTTTCAATCTCGGTGTAACAAATAGGAGATATCGGCAAGCAATGACATCCGCTTCGTGAAAGATTCTCGTAAGTAGCAATGGCATTTGAACAAGCTTTCCACTAGAATATTTTAATTTTTGGAAAAGTCTTCAGGTTCCAAACTTGTTTCCAAAAGCTTTTGTTTGGTATTGATGATGAGGCTTCAGGTTTTGAGCTAATTTCACGTTGAAGTAGCGCTTTGTGATAACCTGATTTAACCGTATAATTTCCATTAGATTCATAATGCCAAACAATTTTATCCATTGACAAAGTACTAGATATAGGAATCTGAGAAATGAACATAACTTCTTCCGGATGAACACAAAGCTGAAGTTTTGACAAATCCCACTCACCATTAGTAATAAAATCGGAGACCAAGGCATTTGGTGCGAAAGGGCCATGAGGTTTTCGAATGTAAAAATCTTCTGGGTATGGGACCCACTTTTGCGTCCAAAATTGAATATTTGAACCATTTCCAACTTGCCACCGTATGCCACGAAGAAGAAGATCCCTTCCTTGAAGTAAGCTCTGCCAAAGCCATGATGGGCGTGAACCTTTAGTAGTTGTTAGAAAGTTGGATCGTGGAAAATAGATTCCCTTTAGAACACGACCCTAAAAAGAACATGGGTTTATAATGAGCCGCCACCCCTGTTTAGCAAGAAGGCTAAATTAAAACATGGAAGATCTCAAAAACCAAGCCCACCACAATCTTTAGAGCGAGAAATATGGTCCCAGTTCAACCAATGGATATGTCGTTCATGAGCATCCCCACTCCAAAAAAATCATTTAATATGGACTAACAGCTTTTGAAGAAAACCTTTAGACAACATGTAACATTGCATAGCATATGATGGGATTGCTTGAATAACATCTTTTATCAGAACCTCACGCCCAGCTTGTGAAAGAAGTTTGTGCTTCCATCCTTGCATTTTATGTAGGACCTTTTCTAATATAAAAGAGAATAATTCTCCTTTATTTCGACCATGTATAGATGGCAAACCAAGATAAAGCGAGCGGCGCCCCATCAACACAACACCAAGATGATTACAAAACTCATTTTGCACATCAGATGGAGTGTTTGGAGAGAACATCAATTCTGACATGGAAAAATTAATACATTGCCCGGAAGCTGCACAATAACGATTAATAAGCTGCATCAAACAATCACACTCAGATATCTTTGCTTTTAGGAAGAATAAAGAGTCATCGGCAAAAAAGATATGAGATATAACTGGGCAATTTCTAGACATTTTTATACCTGTGAGCAAAGAATCATGCATGGCCTTGTTTAACATTTGCGATAACACATTAGAAACAATGATAAATAGGTACGGAGACAAAGGATCTCCTTGACGAATTCCCCTGGAATCTTAACAGAACCAATAGACTCCCCATTAATTAAAAGATCCATTTCATAAGAAGATATACACGCTAAAACCCATATACACCATTTCTCTCCAAAACCCAATTTTCTACATGTTGCCATTAAGAAGTCCCATTCAACTCTATCAAAAGCTTTATTAAGATCCAGCTTCAAAGCCATAACCCTTTGATCCCCTTTTTTCTTATTGCGTATGTAATGAAAAGCTTCGTTAGCAACAATAATGCAATCTTGAATGAGCCTACCTGGAATGAAAGGATATTGTTGCGGAGAAATGATACACTGCATAAATGGTTTCAAACGGTTCGCCATAACTTTTGATATAACTCGATAAACGAAGTTACAAAGGCTAATTGGGCGAAATTGACCAATAGTCTCTGTAAAAGGGACCTTTGGGAGCAAAACTACTAGAGTTTTATTTAAAGACCGAGGGATAATACCATTATCAAAGAACTACTTTATAGCCTTACTTACCGTATCACCAACAATGTGCCAATACTTTCGAAAGAATAAGCCAGAAAAGCCATCTTCACCCGGAGCCTTATGAGGACCCAAATTCTTAACTGCTTTATTGATCTCGACTTGTAGTAATGGTGCCTCGAGTTGCATGGAGATGGTATTAGTAACCACAGGAGTGATCATAACCAAGACGTTACTAAAATTCCTTTCTCTAGATGTCGAATAAATTGCAGAAAAGTGATCACGAATCAAATTATGAAGTTGGTCAGGATTATCAACCCACACGCCCTGTTCGTTTTTCAACATAAAATTTTATTTCGTTGGCTACGATGGATTGTAGACAAATGAAAAAACCGGGAATTCTGATCACCATATTTGATCCAATTAACTCGCGATCTCTGATGCCAAAACATCTCTTCCCGCAACCATGTTTCCTCGAGCTTTGAAAGTAGGAGACGTTGTCTTGACCCATTCTCAACTGTTGGTTGCAGAGATTGCAGATATGCTAGCTCCGCTGTAATTTCTCCAATTTTCTTTTTATTGTTACCAAAATGGCGGCGAATCCAAGAAGTGAAACTGTTTGCACATAAAGAAAGTTTATGTTTCAGATTTTCTATCTCATCATTTAAGTTGAAGTTGCCCCATGAAGTTTGAATAACACTTTCACAAGAATCTTCTAAAGTCCACATCGATTCAAATTTAAATCTCTTGTGTTGATTCTTTGGAGAAGAGCATGTTTGATATAGCAGGGGAGAGTGATCACTACCAATGAGAGGGAGATGGGTCAATGACTGATAAGGAAAGGCTTCAAGAATCTTATCATTTCCTAAAGCTCGATCAATGCATTCCCAAACATTTTCCCCACCATCTCTTTTATTGTCCCATGTATATGCAAGACCTTTAGAAGGAATGTCAAATAACTCAACATCAAACATAAACTCCTGAAATTCTTTCACACGTTGAGACAAGTTACTAGATCCCCCTTGTTTGTCGCTAGCACTCCCAATCAAATTAAAGTCACCTATAACAAAAAAAAAGGACAATTAGACAAACGCTCTTGACGACTAATGTTTTTCCATAGTGTTGTTCAAGCTTCTTTGGAGTGAGGCCCATAAATAAAACAAGCACAAAAAGAAAAAGCAGAAGACGAGCAACTTCCTTCAATGGTAATGAGATTCTTATGACTATGAAGTACAAGAACAGAGTAAGATGTATGCCACCATAATGCCATACCACCAGAAGAACCAATAGGATTAACATAAAAATGCCCATCGAAATAAGTAGAACGACGAATAGATTCCAGCTTTTCCTCTCGATTTTTAGTCTCCATTAAGAAAAATATGTCTGGACGATGAACTCGACAGAGTTCTCACAAATTTGAAACTGTCAGAGATCGTCCGACTCCCTGACAGTTACATGATAGCACTTACATTTATCGTGTGGCTGATCTGGGGCAGCCACCACACCCACTGAGTCGGTGCTCGATAAATCAATATACGTGCTTTCAACGCGAACATCAATAAGGCCATCAGAAATACTAGACTCCAGATTCAATAATACAGGTATGACTCCAGATGGCAAGGCAGGTTGTAGTGTCTGTACATTTCACAGGGCTAGTATTTAGGCTTTCAGGTGGGGACGTGACAAAGTAAATGGGTTCATTAGGCTCTGTTTTTTAACCAAAGTCACGAGGGCCAAACAATGTATTCATGTAAGGGGATCTTTGTAAGAAACTTGGAGTGGGGGGTATGTTAAAATTTGTTGTTTGGTTCAAATGAATTTCATTTGTCGGTGTGCTTGTCTCCTTTACTGGGTAAGTATTAAAGGATGAGGGCAATATTGTTGTACTTGGTCCAACGATAGTGGTAGCAGCAAAATCGGAAGTCATACCTGTATTAGGCGCGCTTGAGGATGACGACCGGATAGTTGTGATTGATTCAAGAGGGATCGAGCTATGAATATTCACTTCTGGGCAAAGTCCTCCTGTGCTCGGATTTGACATTGAGCTCAATTCATCAGTTACAGGTTGTTTTGAAGGTATTGAAATTCGTTTTGCTGGGCTTACACGCATACCTTCAATTAGCGTTTTTGAAAAGATCGGGTCTCTTGGATAAGTACATGTAGCATCATCATGTCCTAAACGCCCACATGCATAACAGAAGTTTGACAATCTCTCATACTTAAACGAGATGAAAAGTGGTTTTAACCCCTCGCGTTGTAGTTCAAAACCCGGATACAAAGGAGCATTTAAATTAACCTCAACTCAAAAACGCAAAAAAGAACGATTCAGTTGAAGGCCTTCACCTACACAATCAACATCAACAAGGGTACCAATTTTTGTTTCCAATTCTATAGCATAATCCTTTGTCAATTTACCAAAAGGAAGACCATGAGCTTGTACCCAAAACATACCTCGGCTGAAGTCAAAATCCTGCAAAGTTTTATTCGGATTCCATGGCTCGAGAGCAAGATAAAACCCCATAACCGACCAGGGAGATTCAGCAATAATCTTTTGGACATCACTTTTATTCTTAAAGACAAATAAATAGATATTGTGATCCCAATGGTGAATTGTTATAGGTTCTCGAGTGTGCCAAGCCCCTTTAATAATTGAAATCACCCTTGTTTTCTTTAAATTACGATGATCGGAAATAATTTTTCCGATGAGGCAAAGATTAGGATCTTGATCAGTCATAATTTTTAGTAACAAATGGAAAAGACAGTGTTGATGTGCAAGGGTTTAGATGATCTAGAAGTTTAGAGTAGAAATAATTTAGATGAAAATAAAACTAAAAAAGCTAGAAAGATAGCAGATTGACTGCAACAAACTCACTGGGAGAAGTAGACCTTACGTGGGGAGGTGAAGGCTCTCACAGGACACCTAGAGAGAGAAAACGAGAAGCTTCTTGCATTTTTTTTTTACCTAAATAACACTATTTTCTACTCCCTTCATCTCATATTAAGTGTCCATTTTCAAAATGCACAAAGTCTTATCTCATTGGTTGGAATACAATATGGACACTTAATTTAAGACATCCCAAGATTTCATTGTGAACACTTAATATGAGATGGAAGGAGTATAAAATAACACTATTTCAGTGATATGTACTTAGTCAAAGAAAAAAATTTGCTGTCACTAAATTAAAGTAATAACCAAATTTTTTGAAGAAATGTATTACTCAATGATATATTAGGCGGTTGTATCATTAATGGGTGGTCACAAATTAAGGGTATGTTTTTTGTTGTTGATTTTTGTAAGTTTGATGATCTTTCTAGTGTGTAATATTTTGGAAAAGGTGTATTGCATGGGGTGTTTGGAACTGCTTCTAGGGTTTTTTTACCTGATTTGATTAAATTGATGCATATTGAAGCTGCGATTTACGTTCTTGTTGATTAGTGTAAGTTTGATGATGTTTTAAGTGTATAAGATTTTGGATAGAGTGTACTGCACAGTGTTTAGAACTGCTTATAGGGGTTTTTTTAACCTGATTTGGTAAAATTGTTGCAGGTTCATACTATGGTTGATGCTCCTCAAGCTTTCGATATTTTGCCTGTTCTTCAGCTGCATTGTTTCCCATATTATTAAGGTACATTTTTTACAACAACTTTCCATTCTTTAATGTCTATCTGTGTAAATCTTGAAGAGTGCCATAGGTGCTGATTTTATGTTATAAGTGCCAGGGGCGCAGCTACATAGGGGCGGGAGGGGGCGCCCGACCCCCCGAAATTTTTTTTGCGATTTAGGGGGTATATAGTTTTCGTGTAGAAAAATTTCGGTATATTCGGTTTCGACCCCCCATTTTTGCGATGTAGGGGGTATATAGCGTTAGGAAAAAAATTTAGATCCCGACCCCCCACTGAAAATTTTCTAGCTTCGCCACTGATAAGTGCTTGATGATATCTTTTAATATCTGGTGTGTGGTCATACGTGCTATTTTCTGTACGTTGTGTATAAGATGTTGCAAACTACTTTTTATGTGGTCAGAGGTGTTGATTTTATGTATTACTTATAGGTTGTTGTCATACATGCTGATTTTGTAAGCACAATTAGTTTTCGCTTAAAGAGGCAAAGGAATATTATGGATGCGCATGGGTATAGTAGTTCGCCGTCCTCGGAGTAGATAGCACGTACCTAGTATACTAGCTGGAGCATGCGTTTGGTTTTCTAATGCACAACTTTTGTACCCAAGATCTTACTTTATCATCCTTTGATAAGACCTTACGCTTATTTTCCCAACAAGTTTCCCGCCCAAATATCAGAGACTAAGTCCCTTATAGAGATTGTTCTTTAAGGTCACTGAGACATTTGTCAGTTCTCAGTCCCTGTGGTGTTACTTGTAGCTCCTTATACCATGCTCTCTAACATCACATCAGTTTATAAAGTGTTTATTCAGGTCTTTGACTTCCCAGAAGCTTGACTGCTGATTGAGATTTATACAACTCTCATTGTTTTCTTATATCATTGAGTTTGCATCCACTGATGATTAGTGAGGTACCTATCACTGACAACCATCAGGGTGTACTATCTGATAAGCATCTGGGAGTAACACTTTCTGATAACCATCCGAGAGTAAGACCTGTGATTTCCATCAGAGGGTGACTTACTCTCGGATCCTTATCAGTGAGTGTTGTTCTCGCTGACTTATATCAGAGACTTAATAAATTAGGCTATTTAATGTTTTAACACATTGTCAGAGAGAATTAGGTAAAAAATCAGACCTAACATATACATAGCTTAATCACGTATGTCTAATTCGGAAAGGATCATGTTATGTTGGGAGTAGTTGCTCCTAAATTTTGCTTAAAACAAATATTTACTTAAACCCTTAGAGGAGCAATAATTTTTTACCCTTCGTAGACATACACATTAATGAACACAACAACCGAGTAAACTCCTGCCCCAAACCATATCACGAAGAGTCAGCCTCATCATACGCCGCGTTTTAAGCCGTCGAGTCAGATTACACCACTAGGTCGTAAGTATAATTTGTTTCATCCAACGATTAACGATTTTTGAAATATAAGTAGATTTTATTTTAGGAAAGATGGGTGGAAGGAGATGAAACTAGTGTAGTGATTGGTATGTCGTAATGAGAGTATAAATGGAAAAGTTCATTACGACGAAATGAAAAATATTATGTTTGTTTGCAATTATAGAATGCAATGACTCATTACATCAATAACCACCATTTTCATTCATTAGAGGTCATTTGTTTTTCTTTTTCATTACACCTTGGAATGGAATTATAATTACATAAAAGCCCTTTATTAACTAGCAACCAAACAAAAAAATATATCATCAAGGCTATTTTAGTTTTTTCTATTATCGATTACATTCCGTTTTATCAATAACAACCAAACATAATCATCATCATAATGTGTCATTCCATTACTTCATATTCAATTGCGACGTTCATTTTATTCCTTCGCTACTTCATTCGGTCATACCAAACAGACCCTAGGTATTTTATTTTTCTATTATCGATTACATTCCGTTTTATCAATAACAACCAAACATAATCATCATCATAATGTGTCATTCCATTACTTCATATTCAATTGCGACGTTCATTTTATTCCTTCGCTACTTCATTCGGTCATACCAAACAGACCCTAGGTATTTTATTTTAACTGAAAATGAGTGGCTCAGATTAATTCTTCCGTATTTATGTTTTTTATGATATTTAAAATAAACTTAACACAAAAGTCGTGGACTATAAAATTTGGAGATGCATTGAAAGGCATGGTGTATATTGTATAACAGTGAGAACGCAACACAGGAACCGTGTATCTTGCGGCAAAAGCATATTTAACATAAACAAATTTGATGAATATATAAATCCGATAAGTAAACTCACCCACAAATGATAACCATGAGTTCGTAATGAATTAGATTATTAAAATATAATTGCCGCCTAAAGTTATCATCAATGACTTTAAAGTCTTTTAGCTCAATTGCTGACCACAAATATGAGTTACTCAAAGTTAAACCACAAGTAGGATCACTTAAGGAATTAGCAGGGGTTACTGTCAAGTTTTCCTTTTGAAGAAACCACCGTTTCATTTGACAACTATTCGCTTGTGTTTATATTTCCATTAGTGGAAATTATGTTAGAGTAGTATGCACTTTTGGCCTTTGGGTATGGAAATATTCAAAGCTAACGTATAATCAAATAATCGAAACATAACTTTCTAGTTTCTATCTTACTATTTTATAAAGCATTAAGCAGGGACGGAACTTGAACGCTGTTGGTGAGGGGGCCAACTTGAAAAATATTTGTTTTAGGGGGGCTTTTAGGGGGGCCGATATGTACTACGTTAAAATTTTTGTATTAAAAATGACAAGAAACATATATAAAAGAGTATTAAACGTATATAAGGTCAAAATTTTTGGGGGGCACTGCCCCCCTCGGTTCCTTCTAAGTTCCGTCCATGCCTGTGAGGTCCTATGACACACAAAACCTTAATGTTGATTATAAATGGCATAACCTTAAGCAGATAAAGTAGCTAAGTAGATTAAGCAGTTAAAGCAGAAATTAAGGATTGCTAGGCATATTGTAGGATTTGATAATCCTAATTGAGTAGAACTTGCTGATGTGAATATTTGTGCCTTATGTATGCATGAGATTACTTTTGTTGAAATATTTTAAATTGACAATCCTTTTGTTGCACTAACNCCCCTCAGTCCCTTCTAAGTTCCGTCCATGACATTAAGACCTACTGAAAATGAAATCATTTAAAATTAAGCAATACAAGTTATAAAGCTAAAAGTAGATGTAATTAAAACACATTTTTTAACATTTACAAGTTCTTAAGCTCAAAGTACAACTGACAAAAATAGAAATACTAACATTAAATATAATAAATAAATCATTATGTACATTTAATACAATTAATTAATTGATCAATAAATACAATTAATGCAATTATTAAAACACCCCTTACAAAAAAAATACAAATGATCAAGCATATTATACAACCAACTTAAACACAATTCCTGTATTAAATGTCACTAATGCAAAATAAAGCACATTATAAAAATATCCAAGCCCAAACGGGCAACGGCCCAAATGGGCTGGAGCTCGAATGAGCTTGGGGCCAAAGGGCTCGAGCCCGAACGGACACGAGCCAACGGGCTCGAGCCCGAACGGGCATGAGCTAAACAAAATTCTTGATATCTGTAAATTTATTGTCAAAAAGAAAATATAAACTAAAATACACTATTCACCGAAAAAATTTATTTCACGGTACCTGCCGCCGCAACGCGCGGATACCCTGCTAGTTATAAATGAATCAAATACCAAAAACCAACTAATATGAGTATTCTATTTATCATCAAACTAGGCTTATTTATGTATATATTGGTCATGTATTAAATGTCACTAATACAAAATAAAGCACATTATACAAATATATAAGCCCAAACGGGCAACAGGCCAAATGGGCTAGAGCCCGAATGGGCATAGGCCAAAGGGCTCGAGCCCGAACGGACACGAGCCAACGGTCTCGAGCCAGAACGGGCATGAGCTAAACGAAATTTTTGATATCCGTAATTTATTGTCAAAAAGAACATATAAACTAAAATACATGATTCACTGGAAAATTGTATTTCACGGTACCTGCCGCCGCAATGCGCGGATACCCTGCTAGTTATAAATGAATCAAATACCAAAAACAAACTAATATGAGTATTCTATTTATCATCAAATAATTGCTAGGCTTATTTACGTAAATATTGGTCATGTATTTTGCATATATTTAAAAAGGGGATAACTTGGCTACAATAATTGTGTCACACCCTGAATTTACCTGTTAAATGGCAGCAGAATTGAATTTCCGGGTGTAACGATCATGGCATCTCATACAAGGTTACATTGAACGACCTAAAGTGTCGTTTTGTAAATACAACGTTTGATCATTTTATTAAAAACATAAAAGTTTACAAACATAGGTCCCATAAGGTTTTACAAATTTATTGAAAATAAGTACAACAAGATCAAACGATTCATAAGTGCAATGAAGTAAAAGAGTGAGACGCGTCGACTCCTCGACTCCATGTTGGTCCATATGCAAGTCACATGTTGTTACTTTAGTTACCTGAAAATACATTGCTAAAAACGTCAACAATAATGTTGGTGAGAAATCATATGTTTATGAAAATGAATGTTATACGGAAACCATAAGTATAAATGTATGACTAACTCTCACATAATAATGAAAAATAGTACAATAGCCCTTAAGCTCATGACCCCGAAGCTTGACTGTATGTAATGCACCTAAAGAGTGTTTTGCCAGACACTCTAATATGAATAAAAATGAAATGCATCCGCTTGACTGTTGGTAACCCCAACACGGATGGAGGCGTCACCCTCAATAGATCTATCCACTCACTCTCGCTTAAATACAATATACCACTCGTTTTGTACTCAAAATATGAATAGTCGTTGAAAATATAATTTATATCATCGTATAAAGTCATATTGAATATTACATGTTAATATAGTCTAATAATGTTATACGATAGTTATTTAGTGAATAATAGTGAAAATATAGGTTTTAGACGTAAATATAACACTTAGTAATTTCTGAAATACGGCTAAAAAAGGGCTTCGGAAAACTAGTTGTAAATCAGTGAATATTGAGAGTTAGAAAATAAAATTGGTATTTCTGGAAAGCTTAGCACCAAGCCTAAATATGTTCAGGAGTGAAGTTTTGCTCAATGTGCCCAGATTTTAAGATAAATGGTCGAAAAGTATGGTGTTTTGGCCAAAACTGCCATTTCTGGGCAGTTTTTGTGAATGTTTGGATAGCTGTAGATTACTCATTTTAAGTCCAAATGACAAACAGCTTTTTGATTTGAAAACTAGGCTCGGTGCTCTAACTTTTGTTCCTTGGAGTCCCAACTCCAGCACTAAGTCATTTGACGGGAAAATGGCTCCCAACATGGGTGTTTGCAAAGTTTCTGGGTATACTTAGAAAAATTTCTGAGTAAAAGTGCTGGTAGAATTTTAGTGAACTAATATTCTTTGAAAAATCGTAACTTATTCGTTATAAGGCCGTTTCTCAAGTTCTTTATATCCCCAAAAAGGTAAAAAGGTGAACTAACATATTTTCAATAGTTTGGTAAGTTTTGACAAGGTCTAAGGCTCGTTTTTGATCAAACAAATTCGTACATCAGCAACATTTTTCCGGAAAAGTATTTATAGTTAGTATATTTTGTTTTTGGCATAAATTTTTCATCGTAAGTCCGTTTTTATCCGTTGTTTCGACCATGAATTCATCTAAGAGTGTATTTTCTAGTTCTTGGGTCAAAAATTAACCAAAACTTACTGAGTTTACCAAACTTTAAAATTAAGGACAGTAGCTTTTTATATTGTTTCAAAAATAGTTTTTCTTAGTTTTAACTTGTCCATGTCCATCACTAACAACATCAACAATCCCTTAATCTACCATACACCTTCCTAGAGTTTCATGGGTTCCCTAACATCATCTTTCAACCATTTCTCCAAAGGTTCTCAAGTAATCCATTTTATACATAAAAATGATGTAAACTTAGGTTTTGTGGTATAGACTTTTCATGCATGTACAAAAACAACAAAAGTACATAACCTTGTAAGGAATTTTTGGTAGAACTTGTGAAAATAAAGTGATGAACTTACTTGGAAGATTACTAATTTTAGGAAGAAAACCCTATTAATCCATAGGTTTATATTTCAAAACCTTGTAATGGATGATAATGACTACTTGTAAATTATGTTGTACTTGAAAAATCTTGATTCTCCTTTGATGTTGAATGTGGAACGAGCAAGAACAAGGAGAGGAAGGAGAGAAACTAAATTTTGATCTAAAAATTCTTACATGCAAGTATGAGAAAAGAGTTTAGTATTAGTGGAATAAGGTGATGTGTTTTGGGGACTACATGTGTCCCTAAGACACATGAGGGCCGGCCACCTCTTCAAGGGGTGGTATCATGGTCATTGTTTTGTACACTTTGTTTTTACGGGGTACCGTTTAGTGCATAGTTTTGATATTTTAGCGTTATCGGGTACCGGGTTAATTAAAAATAAAATATAACGGGACAAGACGGGATATAACAAAGTTGTAAAAATTATAAAAATATAATTTTTGTAAACATTAGGTATTATGATAGTTATTACTTTGTTGGTGCAATATTTGTTATATATAGTTCAAGTAAAGGTTTAATATTTGGTAGCTCACCAAAATATATAATATATAGTTTTATAACCTTAGTGGAATAATAACTAATATAAAAAATATATTAGTGCCCTAGTGGAATTTGTTTGGTACATTTGGTTAAAAACTAATAACATGTCTTATTATTTATATAAAGATAAATAAATAAGTATAACTTGAATGTATATAATCTACGAGTGGGATAGAATGCAAATGATGTCGTGATGCAATGTAGACTAACCATAGTCTATGAAATGTACGATGAACGATAATGTGACTTAACCTACCCGGTTTCGTCAATGAATATCCGTAAACCCTGTTTACGTGAAATGTTGAATTGAAATTCAATGAATAGAAAAATGTCGGGACTTAGGAAATTGACCTGAAATTGAGAATTATGACAAATTGTAGCCAATTGGCTACAATTCTCCACTAAAATACATAAGACAATGAATCAGGGACCCACAGAAAGATGTCAGGGACCCACAAAAAGATTCATGGACCCACAATTTGTAGCACTAATTGTAAGAAGTTGGCTACAATGTAATTGTAGCTAATATATTCCCATTTATAAAATACCTTATTACCCTGTTATACTTTAGCCGGCGTGCATACGACGCCATTTAAGAGGGAAAAAAATTCGAAACGACGTCATTTTGTCGCATTGGTTTTGATCATGCCGTTTGTTAACTGGGCTAGATAAGTGGGCTACATGGTTGGTTTTAGTGATGTTGTTCTTGGCCCGGTTTTCCCCCTCTTTTTTAAATAGTGTCTCCAGGTCTTCCTTTCACCAACCTTCATGCATAGTAATTAACCTCGTATCTTACTAGAACTTTGTGTGGTGAATTGCATGGCTTATGTTATCTAAGTTATGGTTTACTCATGTTATTGCATGGCTATAGATGAATTTTTATACATTGGAACCTCATGTTGCACTTTAGTTACGCAGACAAAAGCATAATGCATAACATTTAATTGTTGATAGGGGAAGGAAATGATAATTGCGCATGATTTACTTATTGGCAATGTGCGAATGTTATATATCTCTTTTGTAGAAAGTGTGGAGTTTTAGACAACAACAGCGGAAATCAGGCGAAATGTGCCATGAAACTATATTTAGGCCATGGAGAATGTATCGGCCGTGAAAGTAAAATCTTCGATAATTAAGCTGTTTACATTTTTTTGTTTCATAAGTGTTGGCCATGTTTCTGATCTTCTCTTTATCATATGTCACATTTGTGTAAAACTGTTATGCATTAATGCCAAATATTTAAGGTTTAGTTTATGCTTACAGTATTATAGTTTGCATATAAATATGAAAACCAAAAGAAAGTTGTGCCAAGTATTTAACAATGAACTCGCGAATAGTTCTTATCATTGGATCCAACTGTTATGACAACGACACATTTTCGTCTTGGCTTCTTGATGTTGTAGATGGACAAGTTGAAGTGGCGGACAAATCCGATACACAAAATTCTTTGTGCCTAAGAGTATTGGACATGTGTTGCGTCCCAGGTGCCGACAACATAATAACATACCTAAACAACTTTATTTGCGATAAACTAACACAACGACGATCGATTACTAAGTAATTGGAAGAACATGCTTCAGTTTTCCCGGACGATGAAATAGCTGACATCGTAAATTCACAAGTTATGTTGGCGCTTTGAGGAGACAGTAAAAGTTACACCAACTCAGATGAAGCAGCACCTCATGGTAATGATAGAAGAGAGACAAATGTGCTATATTTCGACGAATATTTAATGTTTGTTTCCCGGGTATGCCGCGTCATCGGTTTGACCTGGAAATTTGAACACTAATTACACTTCTCAGAAATGTAAACTTAGTTGTTGTTTTGTGTAACAACGTAAGAATAATAATCTCACAGATATTAAGCAAGATTATTAGAGCATGTATCATCATGGACACAAGAGTTGACCTAATAGTGTTCATTCCAAGAGTTCTTATGATAAGCAAAGACCCAATAGTGTCATTCATTTTTACAAGGAATCAATTCCTGTAAAAGTCCTTTATGTGATGATAATCAACAAAAGACAGGGACAGTCTTTAAACAAAACAGTTATCAAACAAGATTATTAAAGCACATATCAGGACGGGGACAAGAGCCGGCCAGAAAATGTTCACTCCAAGAGTTCTTCTAATAACCAAAGACCCAATGATGCCATTTATTTTTAGAAGGAAGCAATTTCCTATAAAAGTCCACTTGTAATGTCAATCAACAAAAGATATGGAAAGTTTTTAAATAAAATAGGGATATATCTCTGTAGCCCTATATTTGGACATGGGCGATTGTATGTTGTTTTAACTAAGCCGTCATCACCTTAGGAGGTGAAATTTCTTATCAAACAACTAGACAATCAACCACTTTATATGACCAAGAACATAGTACGTAAAATATTTCATAACAAATGTTAAAAAAAAAGTGCAGGTTTATTTCATATATACTTATACACAAAGTATGACGGTTGTTGTATTCAAAATTTTGCTATGCTCCATTTCATGTTTTTCATTCCGATGCATACTTTTAAGCCAGTAATTTTTCTTTTCGGCTACTTTTTCTAAATGGCTATGTGTCTTGTAGGAGGATCACGACAAATAGGAACACTGATCTGATTGCCAAAGATAGTGGCAAGGCAATACAAATGAAAACAGTAATAGCTAGCCTCACCAATCTAAAACTTACAGACAGTAACAAGGAAGAATAAGCAAAAGTATACCGCAAGTGGATCACGAAAAATCTCTCAGACCCCATACCAAAAGGTTTCTACTGTATATAGTACTTGATCAAGAGGTATGACGCACAAATCCATGTAAAAGACTATTTACAGTTATTGAATAGCTAGAAAAAACAGGTAACTTAATTTTTTTTTTCTTAATATAGGGAAACGCCATACATGCCAATATGGACATTCGAGACCTTTAGTATTTTGACCAACTGCTAGAACTCAATGTAGCCTACAGAATTTCACAATTCGGCTGCCAAGAAACAAAAAGTTGGCAACAGACTTTAGAGAACCGTACATCGATAACGTTTGGAAGATACATACAGTTCGACAACATATCGAATGATGATTTTCCAAACCGCTATTTAAAGTTTGCAACATACAATGAGTTAGACTCAAAAGGCTGAATAAAAAATCCAGCTCTCACACGTATTGCAAAACAAATTAATTAAATTGTATGTCAAAGACTTGACTGTTATCAACATTCATTTCATTAATAGATTACATAGGATGTATTCAGAGTATCGGAGAACTAATAACCATAACACCCTTACTCTTAGATAATTTCTTTTGCACAGGGTACCTATGCCTATGCCATAGGGGCAACATGCCACCTTCGCCATAAGCACTCCTGACCCGAAAGAGAAAAGAAAACTCAAAATTTGGTTACGCTGTAAGGAAACCCCGCTACGCCATAAGTCCTGCTGAAATAAAATGACTGAGACCGATGTAACCTTTCTCAATTTATGACACTACTATTTGATTATTTACGTCATTTAATGTTTCTATTTCAAGTATATTTTCTTTACAAATAACCAGTTAAGTTCACTCGTGTGCGTACGATAAATCTGAACCAAATGTGAGCAATAGCCACTCTACACTTTTCTAAGCCATTTATATTACTTTTATTATATAAAGTGAGTTTTAGGCAATTCTCATTTTTATAATTTACATTACTTTTTATCAAGAACTGGTTCGCAAAATCGTGTCTGCAATTTATGCTTAGGTCTAAACATCATTTAAACATTTCGATATGTTCATACAACATTATAAACAAGAAGAATACGTGTTTTTCGTATCTTACAACATTTTCAAAAGTTTTGGATTTTTACGTGTTCTGATTTACGTTTTACGCGTTTTAAACCTACTTTTTCAGGTTTTAACAGCGTTTACACACTCGGTTAAACTTATCACCTATTTAATATAGTTAGATAGAGTACTATATTGATAAATTTTAATAATTTTTACAAGTTTCGTATTTTTATGATACCCGGTTTTAAGTTTCACGATTTAAATACTTAACGTTAGCGATTACCGAGACCGAAACTCACTCCGTAACACTAGATAATATCAAGATATCATCAAGAAACTTATCTAGTCATCCCATATCTCATATGGTCGACATATTAGGGCTAGTCACCAAGACACTTGGTGTCTTGGTGATAAATGAAGGCTTAGATGCATAAAAGTGTTGCTATGACTAGTTTAATGTGCAAAATATCTAAGAAATTAACCGCTTAACCCTCAAATGAAAATATCGTCGTATTTTCATTACCTCTCTATCCTCATTTCATTTCATAAACTCTTTCTTATTTCCGCTTGCATTCTTCTGTTTAGTGTTCACCAATGTTACCATTTGGCATTTATGTGAAGGCAAGTGTGAAAGCCGTTGTGTTCTTTGCACACAAACAATTCACAAGTAACCCTCTTTTATCATGCCTATAAAAGACAACGTCTTCAAAAGAGTAAATGTTATCTCGTGCTATTAATGTGATACATATTAACAAGAGCATTTATTCCTCCAAACTAATAACCAAGTCCCTTCTTTAGGCGGTATTAAAGTCAGTGGGGTAATCATCATACATTGTCATTTAACTTAGATTGTTATTTCACAAACGAGCTTAGTAAATTCTTTGATTCATTTATAATCTTAAATGTTAAAAAACACTTGTGTATTTCTTTCTTATTTTTAATTTTGTTAAATATTTTTATACGTTAAAAAACACTTGCGTATTTCGTTCTTAATATATGTAACCAACTCAAACGAAATAACATAAATTTACTAGACTTTGACGATGCGTATCTGTTTACTTCTAAAAACTTCGATTAGAATGGTCCCCCTTTGTAAATTAGTTTTTAATGACACTATGGTATAGCTAAAGTTAAACTTCGTAGATTAATATAATCATGTTCGTTTAATTTTTTGGTTTCTTTGAAGTCGACCAAAAGATAAGTAGGAATTGTCACAAGAATCTTGGACATTGTCATGGTTAATGAGAAGATAAAATAATGTAACTAAAGTTTTGGACGGTGGACAAAAAAGAGATTTTCCCATGATTCTCTCCTAATTATATATTTACAACTTGAAACAATGATTAAACATCCATAATTTATTTATTTGTATCTGTTTTTGTTTGTGTTGGATGTCGAAATCTTGTTATTCATTCTATGTTTTCGTGCCTACTTATTTGATATACATTGAGTTTTAAATGAGTAACACTTTAAACACACATAATTTTGGACTCTATTCTTAAGTTTTAAAGCAAAAGAAATTGGAAAGAAAATGAAAGGTAAAAAAAGATAAACAAAATAGTTGGTTCATATATTTTGAGATAAACGAAGAAAAATGAAAGTAAATCAAAATCATGTTCTTAAATTTAAAAAAAAAAAAAAAAAAAAAAAAAAAGGTTAGCATATTAGTCATTACACATATTAGCGATAATTAAAGTTTTATTTCTCTTTCTAAATTTTGTTAAAAACTTAAGGGCATCCGCTATGGTAAAATATTATAAAGCTTTATAAATTAATTTTTTCATGCCACATCAATAAGTTTTAGACCTTTTGTATTAATAAACCTATTTCTACTATGGCATACACATCTTAAAGCTTTATAATTGTTTCTTACAACACATGCATTAAATGTCTTGAGATTATGAAGAGGTCTAACATCTAGGACCTTTTCATGCCACATGTGTATAAAATAAAACTCTACTATGGCTAATATAAAACATAAACCTTTTCAAGTTTTTTGGACCTATTCTTAGACCTCTCATAGTGGATGCTCTAATAACGCCAAAAAATTCACTTTTTTTTCATTTATTCTCAAATTTTAACTCAAAAACACTGGACAAAGTTTGTGCAACCTTTTTAATCATTAGAACATGTTAAGCCATCATTTTTAAAATCCCAAATCTTTTATTTTTAGTTTGTTTGAATTTTTTTAGTGCCTCGCGAGTGTTTTGAAATTCTTTCATTTAATTAACTACACTACAGCTACCTTTTACATTAGGTTAAGAAGAAAGTTCACAAATATTATCACATGGGTATCAGAGTATAAGTGCGTGCATGATGCATATTTAGGTTAACAACATTGATCTAATTGTATAGAGTATTCTAGTTAAATACAAAGTCTTCCGTAGGTTTTTTGATAGAATTGCTAACCATTTTGGAAGAAAAAAAATTTGTGTAAGTTAAACTCTTATGCATCCTAAATGTTTAGTTTTTCGAACCCTTTTATAAACTACTTTTTTTTAGAAGATTTGCATATCAAAATTTGGTTTAACAACTGCAACTTGTTCATTTTTAATGTAAGTGAAGCTAATAATTTATGTCCAAAGGCCTAATGATAACACATGCACACCTTTTGTTAATCAAATTTCTTGTACAACTTAATTCTTTTTCTCTACAATATTAAGTTTCGGTTTGAGTTATGTATTGGACGATTCGTTTATAAATCCTTCGACAGACAACTAATTTAGTCATCAAATATAAACATGCGTACGTGCTTACGTTGGTTTCCTAGTTATATTTCGAACTTCCAGTTAGTTATTACAATTTCAAAATATGAAAAATGAAGGGTTTATTTCATATATCCTTATCTTGTAACAAAAAAACTCTTTTTGTTGGGTGTACAAACCCAATCCCACATCGGTAGAACTTTAATCTCAAAGTTAACATATAAGCTTGGTGGGCTACTCCTTCTATCACCAATTGGTTTTAGAATGGAATCTCAGGTTGCTGAGCAAATACATAATAGACCGAGTATCCATATCTTCTTTCATTACAGCCATCCATTTGGAAGTCATAAGTATCAAGTTGTCTGCACGAGACCTGACATAGCATCTGCGGATGTGGGAATGTTGGATAGGTTTAATCGTGGATTACAGATGGACGTACATGCTCTTGTGGATTCTGACTACGTCATGGGTAGATCAATCACAATGTACGGGTTTATGATACAGGAATGTGCGGTGAGCTGGGAAGCTATGTTGCGGCACATGATGGCTTTGTTAACAACTGGAGCGGAGTATATGACACTTGCTAGAGAATTGAAGTTTTCTTGCAAGGAGGTGGATCGATTCTCCTAGGGTTATAGGAAATCGTTTTCTTTTGTCACAAGGTTCTTGGAGTTTCGGTTTTGAGCTTCAAAGGTGACAAGGTTTTGGTATCAGAGCCAGGTTCGAGAAGAACGAATCACACAACGTGGATAGAGCCAAAACAAGAGAAACGAGTGAACCGGGTTTGGTTCGTCGGTTACTGCGCAGCTGTGGGAGAATTGGCGCTGCGGGTTCGTTAACCGTTGGATTTCTACGAAATTTGAACCGTAGGTTGAAGACACATAGATCTACGATCTCACCGGAGGGATCTTGCATCGAAGCTTCCAGGAAGGAGATATAGCTTGTCGAATTTACTGATCTGGTTGGTGTCTTGTTTGTCGTTTTCGGTTATTGTTTGGCTATCGTTGTGTAGATTACAAGGTTCAAGGTTTCTAGGTTTACGAGTCAAGATTACTTGGGCAACAAGGTTCTTGAAGTTGTTTTGCAAGAAGTTTCAACTTCAAGTTTTCGGTTTCTTGGAATTCAAGTCTTGGTGGTTCTTGGAAGACAAGTAAGGTTTAGCTTTGTCTTGGGATTCAAGAAAAGTGATTACTTGGAGTACAAGGTATATCAAGGTTGTAGACTTGAGGTGCAAAGATCGAAGCTTTAGGGTTTCTCTAAAGGTTAGTAGATCGGTAATTACAAGAAAGCGGGTTTAACACACGGCTTGTGAGACTTGTTGGTAAAGTTGGTTAAAAAGCAACTTGACAAGGTTTGTAGCAAGGTTAAAAGAAGAATGGCTAGTATGAATACTAGGTTAAACATCGAAAAGCTCGATGGGAATATTGTACAAAGACATGGAGGTTCAAAACAAGTTGGGTTCAAGCAACTTGGTCTTGGTGTTAAAACAAGGGTCCATGGAGTACATGTTCAAAAGCGTGTTTGGTTTGAGGTGGAACTGCAGGGAGCTCAGGAAAATCGTGAAGCTGAGGTAATTCAGGAGAGTAACGATCATGCTGCAGTGGCTCAAAGAAAGTTGGAGATTAAACAACTTGAAGGAAAGACAAACACGGATTGCTTGGTAAATAAGCAAGTACATATTGGTGCAAAGGTCGGGGCAGACATTATGAAAACCGGAGCACCTGGTCAAGAGGGTGCAGAGGGTAATGCTGCTGAAAGGTGTAGAGGTGACAGTAATATGGCTGCTTTAGGAGTTGCTGCAGTGATAGAAGAATATGCACATGAGTCATTAACTTTCAGGGATGCAGTTGCTGGTGAGGTTTTATTTGTACCTTCTTTTCTTGCTCACGTTTAATAAACGTTTGAGTGTAAATATCTCGTGTGTGTTGGTGCCACTCGGCATTAAGGGATCATAACCCTTTGCCGAGGTCTTGTTGGAGTAGTTCTTGATTCGTGGTTCCGCTCTAGAAACCGGTTTGTTGGATTTCTTCCAACAATTGGTATCAGAGCCAGGTTGGGCCCAGTGATGATGTGGATGGTGTTCCCTTGATTAAACCCCGGTTCGACGGTATTAGTGGATCCCGGTAAACCTTGTACCGAAAGGAAGCCGGTAAAAGGCGGTGTGTTCCGATGGTAAAGGTCGGCGGTATGAAAAAGGTGGGATCGTGGCTATAGTCGAAGGGGAGGCCCATGGTGGTTTGGGTTTGAGGGGAGGATTGTTGGGTGTACAAACCCAATCCCACATCGGTAGAACTTTAATCTCAAAGTTAACATATAAGCTTGGTGGGCTACTCCTTCTATCACCAATTGGTTTTAGAATAGAACCTCAGTTAGGCTTATATGTTGGACTTGGTGAGATGCTGGGCCATTGGAATCTCTACACTTTTTTTCTGCTACAATTTCACTTTTAGTTTTTTATCAGATAGTCTTGTCAAACATGTATGAAAGCTAAAGAATTCGATACTCCTTTTTCATAACACAAAAAATAACAATTTTAGCGTTATTAAATTAGAATAGTTCTAGCACTTTAAAATCACGTAAATAAACGTTAAATATGACATTAGTTAGACCGGATGTAATGGTATGTAATGGTAACTATTAGAAATCAAAGACATGATTGTCACATCAACTTTTCTCTTTCCTCAACAATTTCATGACCAATTTAGTTTAATAAGAAGATCGATGACACAACAAAAAACATATCACACTTAACAATTAAATAAACACACACTCACACACAAGAGGGGACGGCTCAATCGAATTTACAACAGAGTTCTTTTTCTTTTTCTTTTCTATTTTTTGCACAAGACGCGTCATGCTAAAAGAGATGTAAATGGTGGAACGCGTCTAAAATGAAGGTCGACAATGTTGGACGACCGACCATTACACTTTGTCTTATCTTAATGGGATAAATCATTTTGCTAGAGTAGTCGGCAGGTGTGACCTTTTGTTCCTTTCAACTTCGTTCTTTCGATTATCTATTGTTTATACCACAAGTTACTTTCATTTAAAACTTAACATAGAGACCGATGATGAACCGCAACCGAAACAGATTTTCTATTATATTTAAGTAAAAGATGCTCAAATACTTTATTTATTCAACTAATTCAACAAATTGGAATTTTTTTATCGGGTCCAAAACAATAATTTAGTTCATAGAATCATGATAATGGCATTTCGGTTGCTCAATTCTTTCTCTCTTTTTTTTGTAATAAATATAATGTATTGATATAAAAATTAACTCTAACGTTTATAAATTTGTTTACTTAACCAAAAAATTATAACAATAGGTTAGAACAACAAACTTATGTTGATTGAACAATTAAACTCAAGATTTGTAAACATTTTGACCATGCTAAATGGACTCATGTAAATTACATCGGTTGCGAGTGTTCATTAGCGTTGTTATTTCCACTATCATTTATACTTTTTATAGCTTTATATCTTTTACATTTTTACAACAAAGACGTCATTACATGATATAAATAAATGCACTAGACTTGAAAATGAATAAATGATAAATAATGTGATTCAAATCATTTTATACTGTGGTCGGCAAGATTTCTCATGCTTTATATTGTTTCTTTATTTCTTTGAAAATTGAGGAAGAATTGTTCTCGGAAGGTATCATGGTAATGATATGAGGTTTTAGGCATTTAGCTACTATCCAATCATTTTAAACCTAATAACAATACTTATAATAATATTTTGGCTCAATGGGTCAACAAATAATTCCATATATGATCGGGACATCTTATTTAATCAATCCTTCTTCAAATTATTTAAAGTTACAAAATAAATAAATAAATAAATAAATAACAAACATAAAAATTAACTGCACCAAATCTAAGTTGTTTACTACACTAAGAGGCCGTTTGATTAAAAAAAAAAAAAGGGATTTCAAAGGCCCTAAACAATACATAGATCATGAATGAGTCTTGTTGTGAATCAAAATGAACGTTGAGTAAATTACATAAATGATTATTGTGGTTTGACGAAAATTACATCTACCGTCTCTAATAGTTTAAAGTTTCATTCTTGATCCTTATCTTTGCAAATAATAACAACGATAGTCCTTCATTGTAACACCGATAGTCCTTGTGGTATGGCGAAAATTGCATCTACCGTCCCTGATAGTTTAAAGTGAAGGACTATCGGTGTAATTTTTTGCAAATATAAGGACCAAGAATGCAACTTTAAACTATCAGAGACGATAGATGCACTTTTTGCCAAACCACAAAGACCATACGTTTAAATACTATTCTAATTAACACTCTTAAGTGATTTAAATTACCATTTTATCCTTCTTAGTAAATGAAAAATAAAAGTATAACTAACTAATAAATGTCTTTGATCAATAAGGGTCCGTTGGTTTGTAGATGGGTTTTGATTAGGATTTGGATTTGAAAAATGATAAGTAGGCCTAAAAAGAGGCCTAAAAATAGACCTAAAAAGAGGTGTCATCTTTTGATTGGTGACATCAGAGGGACCCACCTCTGGTATAACCAATCAGATGATAACACGTCTCTTTAGGCCTATTTTTAGGCCTCTTTTTAGGCCCCTCTATCACTACTCTTTGGATTTTAATGTAAAGTTGTAGATTATGATTTGGATTTGAAGAGAGAAGATATATTATAAAATTAATATAAGATTGATAAAATATTATTTTAAATTAAAAAAAGTTATAACTTTATATAAAAAATATTAATTAGATAGTAAAGAAAAAAAAGAATGTGAGTAGATACATTAATGGTCTCACAATGATGGGACAATTTTTTCAAAAACCCACCATTAGGACTAGGATTAGTAGATGCTATATATTAAGGCATGAGACCCAACTTTGGGCCCCACGGATTCAAACCAAACAACTACTTTCTACCATTACCCCTAAATCCAATCCCTAACCCCATCAACCAAACGGGCCCTAAATTATAGTTTGTGAAAGAAAAAGTGTTAATATTAACATGACAGTTTAATCAAATTCGCAAAAATAATTTGATAGTGTTTGTGGATTTAAGCAAGGTATGAGTTTAACTTTTGAAGTAAATGAGTTTGTTAAGAAAAATAAAAGGATAAAAATATGTGAAATGTGACACTTGAAAAATGTGACACTTGAAGTTGAAACATTAGCCGTGTTATGACCCATCCAAATGGTTGACGCTTGCATATCTTTTATATAATAAAACAAAATCTTAAGTGGAGACTATCGTGTTTATTAAAACCCAAGTGAAAACTATATGACATCACATTCCGTTACAAACAAATATTATTTATCAAATTTCATCTTTTTGAGATATGAAAATGTACATTGTTAAACATTCAAAAATCTATCAATTACAGTACAATTTAGTTAATAGGACGGTAGACAAGTTATAAGTTATAATGTAACGATAAATTTGGTTCTATACATACATGTTAGTTAATGCATTTTCTTTATTCTCATAAAAAAATACAAGAGTAAAATGCAGAAATCGTCCTTGTGGTTTGAAAAAATTGCATGTATCCTCCCTCGTCTTCAATAAGTGCAGGCGGCCTCCCTGTGGGCAAACTATTGGTTCGATTTGGTCCCTGGCACTAACGCTGGTTAGTCCCTCCTCGTTAGTTGATAAAAAATGAAGGGTACTTTGGTCTTTTCCAGTGTGGACCCTTGTGAGTATCACTTCCAGGCTTATAATAGTCATATTTTGGGTATCTTTTTCCCCAAATTCAAAAACACACAAAAACCTAATTTGCTAAACAAATCAAACACACAGACGATTTCTGGGCAATGGTGACTTGTTTTTGTGGTAATGAAGCAGTTCTTCGTACTTCTTGGACTAACACAAACCCTGGCCGTAGGTTTTGGTCTTGTTATCAAAGTGTAAGTTTACTTTTTTTGTTTTTGAATTTTGTTTAGTGAATGGTTACTTATATTTTGGTGGTATTGATTTGATTATAGGTTCCCAATTGTGGTTTCTTCCTATGGTTTGATCCTCCAATGTGTGTTCGTTCAAGAGCTATTATACCTGGATTGTTAACATCAAGGAATCTGCTTCAAGAAAGGTTGAACACATTGGCCTCTGCAAATCGAAGACTTAAGATGTGGTTGATATGCAGTTGGTTGTTGTTCATTGTTATGTTTTACATGTAATCTTGTATGTGATGTATGCAAGATAAAAATAAGTAGTAGTTGATCTTTTCAGTATGTAATGGTCAACAATTTTGATGGATATGTAATATGTTCAGTGAACTAAAAATTATCCTTTAATGTTAACAATGTTTTATGAATGCAAACAATGTTTAAAGTGATACAGTTATGTGAATAACATGAGTTTGTAAGAATGACATGAGTTTGACTTATATTAGTGAAAAGATACAGTTATGTGAATGCAATATAGTTGGCATAACATGAAAGTGAAATACACAACTTTCTGGAAAAGCATAATTTTGACTTATATTAGTCATACTAGGAATTGCAACATAGTCTTGAATCAAGAGAAAAGCATAAAAGTACCCATACAAGTAGCATTAAACTTGGACACAGTCTTGAAACACAACAAAATAAAAGTCTTAAAAGGATAACAAACAAGAGTAGCAAGTTCATTCACTGCCATGCTTCTTTCTTGGTTTCTTTGGAGCTGCAGGTTTACTTTGACTTCCAGCTTGGCTTGCACCAACTTCTTTCACTCTAGACCTTTTCTTTCCAGCTTGGCTTGGAGCTTGACTCTGAGATTGGCTTGCAGCTTGACTTCCAGATGTCCCTTTCTCTTTACAGCTTCTTTTATTGTGCCCTTGTTTTTTACAAATAACACATGTCACTGTTTTACCTTTTCTAGACAATTTCCCATCTTTGACCATAACAATCTCACCAGCACTCTTCCTCCTTTTTTTTGTGGCCTACCAATCTGAGGATGTTTCTTAGGTGGAAGAAGTGTGGTTGGGCAATCAAACTTTTCCCAATATTGTCTTCCATTCACAGGATTCACTTTAAAAGAATCGACATTCCTCCATGTTTCCAATTTGTATGACTCATGAACTCAGTCTTCTGGCAACCCTACATCCATGCCATTGTCATTCATGTCAAAAATGCAGGCAACAGCATGCCTGCAGGGAATGCCAGAGACTTCCCACTTCCTACAACTACATACCCTCTGGTTCAAGTTAACCACACATTGCTCACCCCAAGGACCTTTCACTTGACATAAATCAGCCCCATTCCAATCAACAATATAGTTTACAGCAGCTTCTTTGGTAAACCTAAAGAGTTTAGTGACAGCAGGAGTTAAAGGGCCCTCACTCTTTTCAATTACCTTTTGCACAATCATTATCCTCTTCATAAGGTACTCCCTAACATACTCTAAGGCTGAAATTATGGGACTATCCCTAGCATCCAATAACTGCCTATTAAACACTTCATAGATATTGTTTATCAAAAGATCACACTTTGCCCTCCCTGTTACACAAAGTTAATGTATTTCCTAAGTTAATCAAATGCTCATTTTATGTTCTTTCAAATGAGTAAAAAGTTAAATATGAAGTATGCATACCAGAGAAGTGTGATCTACTCCAGTGCTCAGGTGCTATTTTGTTTAACCACTCATAAGCCTTTTTGTTGAAGCCTTTAAACTCATCAATGTGTTTATGAAATTCCACTTTAGTCAAAGCAGTGGCACACTTCCAAAGCATTTCTTTGTACTCAGTACCTCTCCAAGTCAAGTTCAAGTTTTCATTGATATGTCTCACACAGTATCTATGCTCAGCTGAAGGGAAAAGGTTGGCAATAGCTGGTAACAATCCCTATAAATTAAAAAAAAAATCGTGTCATAAATTAATTACCATAAACAGTGTATATGGTATTAACTAAATACCAAAAACAAAATAATCGTGAAATTTAATATTTTACCTTTTGCCTATCTGTGATGAATGTGAAGTGTGAACTTGTGTATAAATCCAAATCATCACCCAGACATTTCAAGAACCAAGTCCAAGATGCTTTTGACTCTGACTCCACTATACCATAGGCAACAGGGTAAATGCCATTATTGGCATCTACACCAACAGCAGTGAGCAATTGA
>LBNU01030560.1:6495-21080 GCA_014162995.1 Artemisia annua
CATCAAAATAGTGAAAATATTCCAAAAGTGTGTTTTATATGTTTCAGATGCAAAATGTTTAAAAACAAATGAAAAACGACCAAAGTTTGCATAATTGGCAGTTTCAGTCCCTCAACTATCAAGAATTGACAAAACTAGTCCCTAAGCACTTATTTTAAATAAAAAGTCACCAAAGGTCCTTTTGAAATCACAAATAATCATATTTAGTCCTTTGGTGGCAAGTTTGCAAAAATTACAATTTTGGTCCCTCTACTTTCGAAATTGGCAGAAATGGCCCTTGAGCAATAATTTTGGATGAAAAAGTCAACATGGGTCCTTGGAGTTCACAAAGTATCGAGTTTAGTCCCTGGGATAAAGTTTTGAATAAATTACACATTTGGTCCCTGAAGTTTCAACAGTTGGCAATTTTAGTCCCTGAAGGACCAAAACTGAAATATTACATCTACAACCCTTGTACTATTCAACTTGGCAAGAAAGACCCTTATGAATGCTTTGGGAAAGTTACATAACCAGCCCCTCAATTTCCAGAAATTACAAAATTGGTCCTTGGGCTTAAATTATCTACAAACCAAACAAACCCTTTTACTACTATAAAGCCTTTACAAATCCAACCCAACAACAAACACAACCCCACCCCATTTTATTTTGTGGCCCATGTTCTCTGGCCCATCACACACAACAGCCCACACCCCCTTTGTAATAAAAACGGGGTCAAACCCCCCTTTTGACCATCTTCCCTCCCAAACTCCACAAACCAGAAACCACCCCTGGTTTTCTCCACCACCCCACTTGTTCCACCGCCCAACCCACTCACCCCTTCACATCCACCTAACAAAACAACCCCATTTAATGCCACCACCCCCAATTGGTATATAACAGACCCCAATTGCAATTTCTAGTTTTGGCGCCAAAACTGTCCAATGGCCAAGATCAAAAGTTATTCATCCAACGGCTAAGAAAAGAAGTGGGAAATGCTCAGGAACCCCACTTGGTCTATAAAAGTGAAGAAAAGAGGGAAGAAGAAAGTTAGTTAGTGTAGTAGTAGTTGTAGTATAGATTTAAATGACGAATTAGTGTAATTTTAAAATATAGTTGTAATTTTTAGTTTAAAGAAGTTGTAATCCACATTTCCAGTGCAATTTAAGTTTTCTTCAATCTCAATTTCAAGGTTCTTTGCTTATTTCAGAATTTGCCACATTTTTAGTTAAAATCTCATTTTGAATGTGATGTTAAAAGCTGTTATTTAGTGATCAATAAGCTCATTTAAGTGATTAAAAAGCTTTTATAAGCTTTCCTTAGCAATCTAATCAGTTTCTAGTCATTAATCAAAAATACTCAAAAATTCAAGAAAATGTCTCAAAAATAAAAAAAAAAAAAAATCAAAAGAAGAAGTGATGAAGCACTAGAGCAGTGTTTGTTATGTATTGCAAATGGTTTAGAAGCTCATGGGAGGCAATAGGTAGTGTTTTGGATCCTTGGTTCACATTTCTGTGCTTGGAATCCATTGTAAGCTCATATTTCCATTTTTATGCTTTTTATTAGTTATGATTGTTACTGCTTAATCATGGTCCCTTTATGCTTATCTGATGCTGGTTAGTTGTAATATTGCTTGAAGTCTCATGTGTGTTCAGTAGATACTATTGTTGCTCATATTCACATTCCACTACCATTTTTAACTTAGTAGAGATTTATGAGTTGTGCTGTTGTTAATTGTAAATTTGTGCTTAAACAAGTTGATTACATCATATTAGAACCTAGTGCATTAGTTTAATGGCCTAAATCAGGGTTTTGCTTTGAAAAACCTCATATGAGTTTGTTTTAAGGACTGTTTGGATTAGTAAGGTGGGTGGCTTTCAATTCAGTTCCATGTGTTGTATTTGGTTCATTCATGTCTCATTAGGTCAAATTAGCATAGATACTGCATAAAAACCAGGCATCCTTTGATTGAAAGTCAAAATTCACTTTTTTCTCCTTGTTCTTAGTCACTGTTAGATCATTAGGTTAATTAATCATCATAATCCTTTCATTAGTGATTAAGATAGCTAAAATCAGTTTCATATCATCTTATTATTACATATTCAGTAAGTAGGAACAAATCAAAGTTCAATTTAGTCAACCTAAGTCTCAATCTCAAGAAGTCAAATTTCAACACTGTCAAAATGGATCATTTTTCTTGGTGATCTCTAGGGTTTAATTTAGATTGGAAATAGGTTATTTTTGTTGTTTTGTAAACTTTGGCAGCTTGTTTATCATTATCAAAAAGAATTTTGCATTTTGAAATCCAATTGGTCACTTGAAATTGATCCCCAAGTTGCCTGTTTGACCCATTGTATCCCGTGTACCAGGGCATTTTGACCCATAAGCTCATTTTCTAGTGATCTTAGCTTGTTCATTAGTTAGCCTTAGTGTGTAATTCTTGTTGATTTTGGAAGCCCTCCTGGCTAGCTTGCCATGATTGTGCTTATTGTCCCCTTTCAAGCTTATTTGTCAGCTTATTTGATGGCCATAAGTTCCCACCAGTGAAAACTCTACACTGACTCATCAGTGTAGAAGGTCAATTTCACAAGCTCTTGTAGAGCTCAATTGTGGGGCTTTTTCTGAGATATTTCGGTTGTTGAGAAGCTAATACAGCTAGCTTTTCATATCCAAGTTTGTTTTGAGTTTCTAAGCCTTTGCCCTCAGCTCAAAGTAGCCTGCTAGTTGCCTGCAGGCCTGTTTGGTACTGAGGGGAATGTGGAATTGCTTATTTGTTTATTTTTAGCTTATCAGTGTGTTTCCTTGTTTGTTTTAGTTCATTTCCAGTTCACTAAAGTTGCCAGTAGCTTAATTTGTCCATGATTCTTAGTGTTTAGCTTATCTTGTAGCTTTTTGTATTTCAAAAATCCAATTTTAGCTTAAATACCCTCTGTGGAGACTTTGAACATGCACAATGCTTAATCTTGAGTTTTAGAAAAGTTGTTTTCATTAAAGTTTGTCATTTTCAGTGTATAGACAAATTCCAAAAAACATCAATTTTTAAGAAAAGTGATAACTTCTATTTAATGTAATTTAGCTTTTTAATTTTTCTTTTAAATTTTTATTAAACACTTATCTGTTTTTATATTTTTCTTAATTTCCTGTCATCTTAAAGTATTTGTATAAATTTTCTTAGAATTTTCAGTTTTTCATTTTGTATTTATTATAATTAGAATTAGTTTAATTAATAATTAATTAATATTAGTAAATTAAATAGTTTTGGTAATTTTTATTAAACAGTAGTACCTTTTTATATTTTTCCTAAGTTCCTCATAATATTTAGTATTTCTGATAATTTTTCCATAATTTTTACTGTTCATCTTGTAATTTCTAGATTTAATTTTAATTAATTAGTTTAAATTAAAAAACCAAAAAGAAAGTAGTTTATGTGTTTAAATTTAATCCTAAATTCATTTTTATAATTTTCATAGCTTTTACCCATTATTTAGATTCTGTAAAAATTGGATTTGTAATTTTCTCTTTTCATTTTCTATTCTTCTTATTTAATCTAGTTTAAATAACCTTTAAATAATAGTTTAGTAATTAATTAATAAAAGTTCCACAAAAAGACAAAAATATTTATTTTTAATTTTTACATTTCTTTTAAGTTATTTTAAAGGTTTAGAAATTAATTTTTCAATTTTCTAGTTTAAATTTGTAATCTTAGTCATTTTTAGTTTAACTTTAAATTAGTTTTAATTAACCTTTTAAATAGTTTTATTAAATAATTAGTATTTAAGTATTAAAATAATCAAAAAATAATAATTTTCTTTTTAATTTAATTTTCTTTTCATTTTAAGTTTGTAAAAGTTGCATTTTTACCCCCTGTAGTTTATTTTTGCATATTTCCACTTTTCCAGTACGCGTTTAGGTTTTTAGGATTATTTACATTTCTGTATTTGTTAATACTGTTTTATTATCATTCCAAGCAATCATTAGTGTAAAATCAAATCCAAATCTTTATTTGGTTACTATTCCTGAATCACTCATTCCCAAAACGTTTTCAAAACACAATTTCAATCTCGCTGGGACTTAACGACCCGGGGATACACTGTGCTTACACCGGATCATAAATTGATCACTTTCTCCCTCATAGCTTGACTTAGTTGACCAGGAACCCTTGGTTGACTTAGTTGACTGTTTGGGAGAAGTCACAAACCTTCGTTTTGCTAGTTCCTTTCAAGTATCATTCAAAAGTTCAAGTTCTATATCAATTCCAAAGCTCTTGTTAAGCTTTAATTGATCCAAAGTCCTAGTTTCTTCCATCCTTTGGTGATCTTCCATCCACACAAGAAGTATTTCTAGTACAAGACTTCAAATGCTTTCTCACGTAATCACAAGTTGGTATCAAGAGGTTAAAAGGGTTAAAAGCTAGGATTCCTACATCCTTGTGCTAGTTCTTAATCTTTGATTTCCTTTCTTAAGTGAAAGCCAAAAGTTGTAAGAAAACAAACTCCTACTCTTGCTCAACATCATCTACATGTTTATTATCCTTAATTCATGCTATATATGGTCCTTATATTGAGTTCATGATGTACTAAACCATTAAAACAAGTTAAAGAAACTATATGTTAAACTTAGGTTAATTAATGTTAAAATGATAGATATTTTATACAAATTTCCTACCGTGTAATACCTCATAAATTCTGAGTCATTTATTAACGTTAAACTACAATTAAATATAATCGAAAGTTTACTTAACCCTTTTCCATGAGTTAAATTTTTTTATATATATGTACCACTACGAGTCCACTTGTTGTCGAATATGAGATGTAATTCACATATCACTCGAATAACTCACTCACGTTCCATTTTTACTAAAACCGCACGCGTACCGACACCGTGATAGTATGGCATAGGTATAATTAAATACGAAGGTTCAATAAAACACGAGATTTGTTTATTCCCTCTCGAGTATTATGAAAATACATCCCCGCACCTCACTTTTATTTAACCACTCACCTTTATTTTCTACACTTTATTACTACACTTTTATTTAAAACAAATTAAACAAATAACAAAAAAAAAAAAAAAAAAAAAAAAAAAAAAAAAAAAAAAAAAAAAAAAACGTTAAACAAATAAAAACCGACCCCCTCCCCTTTTCTTATCCACTTTACCAAATCAAATAAAAAGATAAAATATTTCTCTGCTTCTCTTCCATCTCTCTCCCTCACGCTCATCTGAACCCTAGCGTCATCACCATCCCCACCACCTGGTAAACCCAGGTCTGATATGAATCAATGACCACTCCAGATGGTCCTCACACGACACACGGGATTCCTTTCACTTCTTGTCTTGATTTCGAAGTCAACACCAAGAGCCAAAGGCTGACGAGGCTATGAGGATGCAATACCCTTTTTGGGCTACGATTCCAACTGACGAACGGGTGGAGGACGGGCAAACCTCCCTCGTGTATATTCTTTATAAACCCATCGGTCCACAAGTGAGTCCACACTCTCCAAATTTATCACAACAAAAATTATAGTTAGTTCCTAAGGGTAAACGTTCTGAGTCGAAGGAGTGTGGATTTACTTGGAGTCGGATTCGGATTCGAGTTGTGGTCTCTTGGCCTCCTTGTTAATCGGTTTCATTTGTATTGTAAGGATCCAAAACTTCTCTTTATCCTTCTTCCATTCGGATATGCAAACAATCTGTTTGTTTAGATTCTTTGATGCTTGGATAATTCTTTTTTTGTTGTTATTCAATCGGTTACATTTTTGTCGTTGTTGTCAATGAATATTGAGTGGCATATATGAATTGATGAATAAAAATGAGTTCTAAAAATGAGCAGTAACCTATCCTTCTTTGTTGACATTTTTTTTACTATAAGTAAAATTCAAGAAAAGATTGAGAACTAGTTTGGCTCTTGTTTGGAAGTGCTTAGTTTATAGCTTATCATTTGGCTTAATTTGATTAAATTAGAACTTGTTTGATGTGGGTTTTTATTGCGGGTCGAAACCCACTGTGGGTCGAACCACAGTGGTTTGTTTTGGTTTGTTTTCGGTTAGTAATGTTTTCTTTGGCCACTGATTTATCATCACAAAAATGAGGAGAACATAATGGCTTAGATAAAATGTTTGCTTGTTGCATTTGATTTCTTATTAATGTTATTCTTTTTCTTTCTTTTGCTGCTACTGTCGAGATACTAAAACAACAAAAGAGTGGTTGCTTTGTAATGGTCGAACACCACAGTGAAGTAGTTTTAGTCCTTTTGACTTTTTGGTTATTTTGGCTCAATACACCTAAGTCTTGATCTCCCAACACAAAGAATATAATGATATTGAGTTTGGTTAATAAAACTTAGTGGTTATGTCCTTGTTTTGTTGTGTGTCGAGAGTGACACCAAGTCCGTTGGTAGGATTTGGCTCACTGTGTTGTCAAAAAGAAAAAGAAAGCCAAGAGCTTATTGATCTTTTCATAGTTTAATTGGTTTGACTTTTATTTAGAAAAAAATGAAATGGGATTAAATTTAGATTTAGGTGATGTTGTGCTTTTGTCGCCATCCACTTAACCCAACAGTGAGAGTACTAGATAAGTAGTTGATTTCTACTCTCAAATTTTGCAATTTTCTAAAACTAATGGGACTAAATGGTTTGGACTAAACATATTGGTTAACATGGTTTTGGACCAAGTTATTTGGGTCATGTTGTGTCACGTTTGGGTTTTGTGATCGTGCAAGCCAAAAGGCTGTTGGGCCGAGCCCAACCGAGAGCACATCGAGGGTGTTTGTTTTGCTTTGTTGATTCTGAGTTATTTCAACATATCAATTCACGATTTGATTTCCGACTTATTCCAATTTACTCGATCACGATCTTCGCGACTTATTTTATAAACATTCTCTAAAACATTATTTTCAATCAAAACTAAATATACTCGTCACCTAAAACTATAAGTTACTACAACTCATTTTTAAAACTGTTTGACTAATATGACCTATTTTGGCTTATCTAAGCTTAATGTGACACATTTTAACTATAAAAACTTATTAGAGTAAATATTTTTTTATACGTCACCTATCCACTAAACCCTTATGTATATGTACAAATATGTATACTAACACCTAGCGACTTTTATTCATATGTTTTCCGACCAAGTCTATTGTTCCTGATACTTACTTGTATTATTTTTTGGTACCTTGTCTTCGCATACTTGTGAAATGAATACTATTTCGTCATGTGTACTTTATACTTACATATATACTAATGCACTCCCAAGAGCCAATACTTAGACAACTATTTTCAAACATAAATGCTGCCACACAAGCATAAACGCTTTGAAAAGTTTTAAATTTATTTACGTTTCATCGAGTCTAAACTAGAGCTGCGAACTAAATTATGCCATACTAATCTAGGTCACGCGTCGAAGCTATCACCTACTATTTGACTCTATTGCATTTCAGACTACTACTGCTAAGGTGTCACACCCTGAAAATACCTGTTATATGGCAGCGGAATGGAATACCTGGGTGTAACGAACATGGCATCTCATACAAGGTTATATTGAACGACCTAAAGTGTCGTTTTGAAAATACATCGTTTGATCATTAAAACATTCAGAGTTTACAAAATAGGTCCCATAATGGTGTTACAAGTTCATGAAAAATAGTTCAACTTGATCAAACGTTACATAAGTGCATAAAATGAAAGGTAAGACGCGTCGACTCTTCGACTCCATGATGGTCCATATGCAAGTCACATGTTGTTATCTTAGTAACCTGAAAATACATTGCTAAAACGGTCAACAATAATGTTGGTGAGAAATCATAGGTTTAGGAAAATGAATGTTATACGATAACCATAAATATAAGTGTATGACTACCCGTCACATGATTGTATGACTACCCGTCATATGGTTGTAAAATTGTACAATATTACTTAAGCTCATGACCCCGAAGCTAGACTGTAGGTAATGCCCCAAATGGAGTGCTTTGCCAAACACTTGGAATGATCAAATGAAATGCATCCGCTTGACTGTTGGTAACCCCAACACGGATGGAGGCGTCACCCTCAATAGATCTATCCACTCACTCTCGCTTAAATACAATTAACGGTTCATGATGGTGGGGACTTAAAACATGGCAATGTAGTAACTTAAGTAATGTATATGGATTTGATACTTAGGCTCGTATGAAAAATGGTGCAATGTATTCTCCCCCGTGGGATTTGAAAACAATAAAAATGTAAACGGGGCTATGAAAACTCACCTCAAGTGATGGTACAATATGTAGTGTATGAACTGAAGTGCTGAGGTGCAACTCCTAGACGCAACCTAAAATGAATGCATGTAATCTAATTTAGATTATGAAATGAATTCATGTATGCACTTGCACTTATAATCTATACCACTCGTATTGTATCAAAATATGAATAATCGTCGAAAATATAATTTATATCATCGTATTAAGTCATAATGTATTTCACATGTTCATATGGTGTAATGATGTTGTACGATAGTTATTTGGTGATAAATAGTGAAATATAAGTTTTCGCCGTAAAGTATGACACTTGACAATTTCTGAAAACGGCTAAAAATGGCCTCGGAAAACTAGTTGTAAATCAGTGAATATTGAGAGTTAGGAAACAAAATTGGTATTTCTGGAAAGCTTAGCACCAAGCCTAAATATGTTCAGTAGTGAAGTTTTGCTCAATGTGCCCAGATTTTAAGATAAATGATCGAAAAGTATGCTGTTTAGGCCAAAACTGCCATTTCTGGGCAGTTTTTGTGAATGTTTGGATGGCTGTAGATTACTCATTTTAAGTCCAAATGACAAACGGCTTTTTGATTTGAAAACTAGGCCAGGTGCTCTAACTTTTGTTCATTGGAGTCCCAACTCCAGAACTGAGTCATTTGACGGGAAAATGGCTCCCAACATGGGTGCTTGTAGATTTTCTGGTTTGTCTTAAAAATATACCAAGTGTTAGTGCTGATGGAAATTTTTAGTAAACATATATCTTTGAAAATTCATAACTAATTCGTTATAAGTCCGTTTCTCGAGTTCTTTATATCCCCAAAAAGGTAAAAAGGTGAACTAACATATTTTCAACAGTTTGGTATGTTTTGACAAGGTCTAAGTCTCGTTTTTGGTCAATGAATTTCGTACATCAGCAACATATTTATCAGAAATCTATTAAATCTAATAAAACAGAATAATTTACAAGCCCCTAAAGCACGATAAATCATTAATGCGCTGATGTGTCAGCGATATGATTGGTCGAAAAATCATTAATGCTCTTCTTGGTACAACACTTCTAAGCACATGCAATAAACAGTACCAGCCTAATTGCTTTTAATGGAATTTTGTAACCGGTGCTTCAAAACCTAACCCTTCCAAACAATCAATTATACACGCTCCTCTCTAAAGTCGGTTATGTTTAATGATTTAAGTCAAAGCTTATTTTGGGATTTGATTGTGAGTTTCTTTGTTGGAAGAACCCTAAACCGTGCAATGATCCTGATTCGATGCAAAGCTATTTTGGGTTTTGAATGTAAGTTTCTTTGTTTATCATTTTTAATAATACTAATTCTAATAATTAAGATGTTATGTATGGTTTCTTTAATGATTTTAGTCCCAATCTTTGTGATTTTAGGGCTAATGATGTTTATGTGTATATCGCTTGGATGTGATCTTGAATTCCACCCAATAATTTCGGTAAGTTTTAATTGTATTGAATCGATTTGGTTATATTATTGCTGATTTTTTATGTTTATGATGTAAACCCTAAGATCAAAGTTGGGGAAAATTGGTTTTCATTTTGTTAGTGTGATTTATTTTTTAATGGGTTTATGTGATTTCATTTTGTTGGTGTTGATTTGATTACTTCTATTAGTTGTTGCATAATTATTTTGCTAAATTTTGATGTTGAATTTTAATTTCTTACAGGTGGATGCTTCTTACAGGTTAGATGGTCAACACACTCTATAAATTTAGGTTAGTACTTACATGTAACTATTGATAACAAAAATCCCATGTCATTTAATCTATACTCTACTACTGGTTTGAATTTTTAGTCACCCATGTGATTGAATCGACAATTAACCAGATGTTTGATGAAATGCCTATGAAACCAGTCGCTCTCAAACTGCATTTTTTTGTTGTCGATTTATTTTTAAGTGCTTAAAAAGATCAAGGGGTGGAGGGATGCGCACATGTATGTCTTAAGGTATTCAGCGTTCTTGAGATCCAACATAAGGTAATGATATTCTAAAGCTATTTTTTTCTTTAGTTTTGAGATTTTATAAATAGATGTAATCTACATTACGAAGATTAAAGTTTTCATAAAATTGTTTGGAATTAAGATCTCCACTACAATCTATACTTATTAGCCATTAATCATTTGTGCATTTATTTGTTCATGGTGCATATTCATGTTTAACACAATCATCATTTTCTCTATATATGGTGCCTTATAAACTTCCGTATGTGCTCACATATTTGTTTCATATTTATATGGATGTTTTCAATATTCTTAAAAATTTATATTGGGAGTTTAACTTTGCAGGTGGTTTCATCCAATTTTAAGTAGGATAAAACTACTAGGCTGATGTTTCGATCGTTGACCCATTTGAAATCAGTGGGTTTGACAGGTTAGAAAACTACTCAATATGGGTAATATTGGTTCATGTTTCGCTTGGTTGACCTAAAAAAAGAACCTTTGATGTATAAATTTGTCTAATTAATTATTAGTATACAAAGTATGGATTTTTAAAGGGCCGTTTGGTTGCCGAAACTTTTTTTTTGAAAACCTTACAGGAGGGAGAGTTCGCGAGCATCTCAATAAAGAGGTTGAGAAACCGGCAAATGAGAAACTATTTCCTTTGTTTGATGATTTCATAAGTTAGTTCTGAACCAGGGTAATATTGTCTTTTATAGTAATACATGTGAACGTCTGTGGTAATGGTTTTTGCCATTAATGTATATACTTTGAAGGCATAAGATTTATAGTAATACATGTGTACTGTACTATGTAATTGCGCTTATATTTTCCGTGTTAAAATGCAATGGTATTTTAATATCCAACCCTTATGCGTTGTTAACTTTTTCTTTTCTCAGACTTTCTTTATCATGAGTGTTGTATAGATTATAGAACACAAAACCTCACCATGAACTAAATACTTTGAACAAAGTTATTGTATTCTTATATGGCAAGAACAATTTGAACTTAGCGTTGGACACATTTATATCATAGGACCTACAGAAACAAACCCATGAGCTTGAAACTTTTTTTTTTTTGGTATACCTGGGCTTCCGACTCGACATTGCGAGCCTTTGTTGATAACCTGATAACTTTAAAACGGGATGAGCTTCTTGATTCGGTTTGGTTGAACTCAGGAATGATTATAAGTCTATTATGCTCTTATCACATGGGTACTATTTGATTGTTAAAAAAGTTATAATCGTTATTGGTTACGAGCTGTTTAAAGTGGTATTATTTTTATTGCTGATAGCATATTTGGACCAAGGAATTCAATTTTACATCGTTTTGACTTTCTCTATGTATCTTATTGCAATGAACAGTTGAAGGAAACATCGAACAGACTTTGCAATCGGTAGGTGCAACTAGAGTAAATTCAGGCACTCCTGATGGGCAAGGAGATGGTCGGATACCAACAGTTTTGTGAGGATATGTGGTAATGGCAGACTAAGAGTGGGTACTCCAAAGGTATGTTGATTTATGTTTTACCAATATTACATGGTGAGGAGTCACACGATATATTTTAAAAATATGTCACTTTAGCGCATGAAACGGTATGTCTTAATTTATATTGCAAGTTATTAGCTAATCAGATATAATATGCCGTAACATCTGACCTTAACTATAACATTCTTATGCATCGATCATGCTTCACTCAATGTTTTTCCTTTAGATATTCAGAACCACTTGCCCATAAAAGGATATGATTTGCATAATATAAATGGTATCAAATATACTACTCCCTCTTCCCATGAGAACTGTAACAAGCACATTTTTGGATGTCTAATGCAAATTTTTAGAAGTTGTCTACTCATGAATAGGTCGATTTGTGTTACATGGTACCTGATTCGGTTCAAAATAAGATATTTTATACGGGTTGAAAATGGTTTTTAAATGGGTCAAAAGGTTCTCTACATTTATATTAAGATGTTAAGTTGGTGGCNGTTATTGGTTACGAGCTGTTTAAAGTGGTATTATTTTTATTGCTGATAGCATATTTGGACCAAGGAATTCAATTTTACATCGTTTTGACTTTCTCTATGTATCTTATTGCAATGAACAGTTGAAGGAAACATCGAACAGACTTTGCAATCGGTAGGTGCAACTAGAGTAAATTCAGGCACTCCTGATGGGCAAGGAGATGGTCGGATACCAACAGTTTTGTGAGGATATGTGGTAATGGCAGACTAAGAGTGGGTACTCCAAAGGTATGTTGATTTATGTTTTACCAATATTACATGGTGAGGAGTCACACGATATATTTTAAAAATATGTCACTTTAGCGCATGAAACGGTATGTCTTAATTTATATTGCAAGTTATTAGCTAATCAGATATAATATGCCGTAACATCTGACCTTAACTATAACATTCTTATGCATCGATCATGCTTCACTCAATGTTTTTCCTTTAGATATTCAGAACCACTTGCCCATAAAAGGATATGATTTGCATAATATAAATGGTATCAAATATACTACTCCCTCTTCCCATGAGAACTGTAACAAGCACATTTTTGGATGTCTAATGCAAATTTTTAGAAGTTGTCTACTCATGAATAGGTCGATTTGTGTTACATGGTACCTGATTCGGTTCAAAATAAGATATTTTATACGGGTTGAAAATGGTTTTTAAATGGGTCAAAAGGTTCTCTACATTTATATTAAGATGTTAAGTTGGTGGCTGACACGGTTTATAAAGTGGGTAAAAACACGTAATTTTGCGTGTCAAAACTGTTTATAAGCGAGTCTTCCAATTCCTCACTAAACCCATTTTAATATTTTGAATGGGTTGTATAGACAGGTTACAGAGTGAGTCAAAATATGATATTTTATGCGGGTTGTAAATGGGTCAAAAGTATATTTTGTGCCTACTGTCTGTATTCTGTAAGTCTGAAAGTTTAGTCAAATAATTAACTAGGATGTCAAGACCATACCCGTAGTTTAATGATGAGATGGATCGAACTTCGAATATGACATAACAATTTATTGATTTAATGTGAGGGTGATAGATGTTATTGTTATTGAAATAACTTTATGGGTCAAACCTACTATGAATATTGGGTTGTAATTGGGTTACACGATGGAAGAACTGAAGTAAGACGAGTCTTGGTTATACAATGAAAGTGTTGTGCATGGGTTGATTTTATGTAATGAAGTCATCAAAGTTTGCGATTCTATTTTGGCTTGGTGGGGGTTTGGTAGTGCGGATTCATTTTCTTTAGTAGATTTGTTTCATGACGAAGGAGGTAACGTTGTTCATGTAAGAAGAAAAGGGTAAGGGCGAGCAGTGTTGTGGTTCTCCGAATATTGTATTTGGAAAAGTCTTTAATGCTTGGTTCTTTGGTAAACATGTTCTTAATTCGGATGCTATAGTTCAAGAGATTAAATAAAAAAAGTTTTGAGTAGGTCTCTAATAGGTCGCGTAAAGGATGTATGGTATGGGCAAAATGGATCGGCAACCCGTGTATCCGAATGTTTCCAACAATCCTGGCCGAAAGGGTACTGGTATTTGTGGCTCTGTATGTTGTTGTAGGATTGCCTGGAAAATGGGTGCTTATATTTGTTTTAGGTGGAGTTGGATTTCATGTCTTGAAAGCCATGTCAGTTTACCTTTTTTATTTATTGGTGATGGCTATAATTTTTCATGTAATCTATTTTGAAATTGGTTGAAAGCCATTTGGTTTAGTTTGTTTGGGTTCTGTTGCCTTTGTAAATTATAGTCAAGTATATCAATGAAATTGCATCTCCTAAAAAAATGACGAGTCTTGTGCTTAAGAGTAAGTAATCTTGCTTTGATCATTTGTGTTTAAAATAATAATAATAATTGATATATTTATCTATCGTGATATTAAAAGGACAAAAGCAGGTTTCCGATATGTCTTTGTTTTATTCGTTCATATCTTGCGCTGTGTAAGTTGATTCATCAGAAACCGTGGTCCGTTTTCACTTTTTATTTTGAAGTCTATATCATCTATTACTTATAGTTTAATACTTTAATGACAACAGTAAACCCCATATTATTGGGTTTTCATATGCATTTTTTTTCTCTTAACAATACATTTAACAATACATGGACGTTTATTATTTTAGTTGTTACAAACTCAATTGATTATGGAATAATTCACGTATTATGTCATTGTTTGTTTCATATATTAATGAAACATGTTTACGTTCGTTGTTTTCTTATTATCTCCTTTTCATATTTCTTTAAAAATCCCGCGAATCCGCGGGTCTATAAGCTAGTGTATATATATATATAGTGTAACTTGTTTTTGGCATAACTTTTTCATCGTAAGTCCGTTTTTATCCGTTCTTTCGACCATGAATTCATCTAAAAGTGTATTTTCTAGTTCTTGGGTCAAAAATTAACCAAAACT
>LBNU01030562.1:10546-27659 GCA_014162995.1 Artemisia annua
TTTTTTTTTATTCCTTTTTAATCTGGACCGTTGGATTGAATGTTGATGGACGCTTTGGATGCGTCCCTTGGTACGCGAGAAATGTTTGGGTTGTAATATAACTCGCCTCTTTAATAAATAGATGGGCATGAGTTCAAATAGATGACCCACAATTATGGAACGGGGGCGGTTTATCTTTTCAAGGCTTGAGATTTTAACGCATTGCATGATAGATAAATAGTAATTACTTGTTCATAATTGTATGATAGATACAGTTAACTACCGGCCAATACTATTAAAAATAACATTTAACTTATTCAGAAAAACTGGTTATCACTCATTGTCACTTTGCACGATGCATTATATATATACACCATCTATCCAAAGAGCAGCCCAAACTGTCCTTGTCTATTCGATATCTCAAACCAAACCCATATACGTATATCATATATGGATATGTATGAATAAATAAAGATAACGCAAACCAATATCCCATTCCCTCTAATAACGTACAATGTTTCCATACCACCTCATCTCATTATTAATTGTGAAAGATGACGTTGAAGTGACCAGTTGAAGTGACCAATAAATAGAGCACATCAGATGGAAGTGTTGTGCATGAAGCTGGAAATTGAAGAAGAGGGATGAATACTCAACATCAACTGAAAAAGTAAGTTCATGTTTTTATTTTCATGTTTTATTGATTTATAAAGTTGAAATCATATATATAATTGCAATAGCAACTACGGAGTAATATTTTTGAAGCTAAGTTATTTTATCTATCAATGAACTTTTTTCTGACTATTGCATGAACAAACTATATATTATAATTTTTTTTAACTTTTGCATAAAAAAAACTAATAAAATAGACGAAATTTATAAATATTTAGTTACTCAACTAAAGATATGATATATCTCTACAATAAAATTAACCTTGGCATGTTAATATTATCAAAATAGTTCATCATGTCGCAAATTAATTATTTGCCCACTTTTTTATTTCGAATTGTTTTAACTTAATTGGTCATTACTAGGGCTGTAAACGAACTGAACGTTCAATGAACATTTCATGAACCGTTCAGTAAAAAGTTCGTTTATGTTCGTTTATTTATTAAATGAACGAACATGAACAATATTTTACGTTCGTTTAGTTAAATGAAAGAACATGAACAAAGGTTGCGTCCGTTCATCTATGTTCGTGAACGTCCGATTATGTGTTCATTAACGTTCGTGTATGTTTATTTATATGTTTATGTTCATATATCATATCTTTTAATTATATACTTTTAATACCAGTTTGTTTAAACAAAACAACACTTATAAAACAAAATAGTATGCATAATTTAATAAAGTTTTTGTTTGTTTTTCTACGTTCAATTATGTTCGATCGTTTATGTTCGTTTAGGGTTCGTTTAGTGTTTTAATGAACGAACATAAACGAACATGAACAACTTATTTTCTTAATAAACGAACATGAACAGGAAAATTCGTCCGTTTAAGCGTTCGTGTCCGTTTATTTGTCCGGTTAAAATTAAATGAACGAACATGAAAAAGGCTCCGTTCGTGTTCGTCCGGTTCGTTTACAGCCTTAGTCATTACTAAAAATAGATATGGAGATTTGATCGCGTTTATATACTACCCTCACTTGAAGTTTTTTTTACAAACTTGAATTAAAACAATTAAATAACTAAGTTAAAACTGTCATTTTGCAAATTACCCAAGGTAAAAGAGTAAGGATCAAATGAGAAGAATCCTTAAAATAAGAAGGATGAGAAATAACTATAACTACACATTAGAGATGCATCAATTTGAATTAGATGCATCCCTAATCTTGTAGATGCATCATAATATATTTTCTAGCTAAAAATTAGATGCAAACACATATATTAGATGCATTTCATCAAGTTAGACGAATCCTATGTATTTTTCGTCCTCTGTGGGTCAAATTTGTTGCTAGTACTACTTTGCATCGTTTTCACTTCAAAATCACTTTCGAAACTAATTGTGGTGCATCTAAATGAATAGAGATGCATCTAATTTAAGTCGATGCATCTCAAATATGCCACTATAGTCATTTCTCATTCTTCTCATTATAAGATTTCTTCTCACTGGATCCTTACCCAAAGGTAAAAAGGTAATAAATGATAAGTATAAATTGATTATGATGTTTTTTCAAAATTGTATATTATCTTAAAACCAGCAAGTTTTGCAAGAGCCGTTAATTTATCTAATTATTTTATATTAAAATATCAACCATGAATATAATACAAAGCATCTATTGCGGCATACCTACAGCAAAAGGTGCCAAACACTAACAAGACACCTTGTAAAAATAATAATAATAATAAATAAAAAAAATAAAAAAGTTTTCACATAGTGCATTTCTAGAAAATCGAGATATATATATTTTACTATATTTTACATGTGTCGCATAAACCCCGGAAATCACCTAGGTCTGCCCTAGAATTTAACAGAATAGCTAATGTCGTCGTATATTCTGAGGAGTTGATAGCCACACCTCACCATGTAAGATGAATTGCTTTTTTATCGGACACTTTTAGAAATAGTGGAATAATATGTATCCTTAGAAACTATGCAACTATCAATCACTTTATCAGTTTATCTCAATAAAATGTTTGACAACCCCAATCGGATGACTGCTTTCAGATCATCAATGATAGAAAAAGTTAACAAATCGAGGGCGCTCATCAACTGGCGAATGATCACATTTCTTCTACTGCTCTTGCAAAATTCCGTCATGGTCCGGCCAGGAGACGGAGTAGGAGATGACAGAAAGGGTTCATCATCTCTCAACTACATTTCAATGGTTCCAGATAAAGAAACGACAGGTTTGTAAACAATGCGCTCGGTTTATAATTTGTTAAGCATTTGATTATATATCAAATTGAGTCACTTCATAATGCATGTAGGCTTTTCTTGTCTATTTTTCTGAATGTTATCAATGAAACAAAAATATAGATTGCAAGTTTAGTAAACTTTGTTGATTCCGCAGATGGCTTCATTTTAGAAATTAGAAAACTAAATGATTTTTTCAATCTACTAATCAAAGGTGGCTCGACTTTGCGCATCTCCATATAACTTTAATGTGCTAAAATGTCCCAATTAATTTTAATTTTAAATACTAACAAAATGCAAGGCCTTTTACGGTTCAATGAACCGTGAAACCCAATGTAAATATGGCAAAAACGTCACTCTGTTCTACTTGCGTAGCAAAAGATAGTATCAATAAATTTCAAAAAAACGTCTCTACCGTTATATGTGATTACGTAAACAGTCATCAGTTAAATCTAGGAACTTTTTGTGTAATAATAAGTTTTGTAAATAGTACATGTCAGTTAGTTAACTTTACAGAAACCGTTCTTAAAAGTTACATAAATAGTCTGTCACTTACGTCAGTTTACGAAAATTGACCTTCAGTTCAATATTTAATTATATATTTTTCATGATTTTTAGTTTTACATAAACACTTTTAACTTTGTTTAATTTGTAGATAAATAGTTTTTAACTTTTAAGTATAACTATATTATTATTGTTGTTGTTGTTGTTGTTGTTGTTGTTGTTTGTTGTTGTTGTTGTTGTTATTATTATTATTATTTTTTAAATTTATTTTGAAAACAATTTAATATTTTTAGTTTATTGATTAAATTTTTTTTTGTATTTGTTTAAAACGTTTTATAAGTAAAAAAAATTGCGTAAAAATCGTGCAATGACAGCGGAGCGGGGTAAAAAACCCTCGTTCTTACTAGACTTTAAGTATATATGTTCACAGGCCGGATATGATATTCGCTTGGTCCATATAAGATAGGATCGAATGAGAAGAAAACTCTAAGTGAAAAGTACGAGAAAGGATTATAACAACACATCATCGGAGATGCATCGACTTAAATTAGATTATTCATTTAGATACATCCTAATGAATTTTTGTCTTAAATTTAGATGTATATACATATATTAAATGCATTTTATCAAATTAGACGAACCATGGACATTTTGTATCCTCTACGTGTCAAATGTGTTGATAATGCAACTTTGCTTCATTCTCACTCAAAAGTGTAAAGAATATGAATTTTAATGAATAGAGATACATCTAGTTCAAGTCAATACATTTCAAATGTGTGGCTATAATAATTTCTCGTCATTTTCACATTAAAGTTATCTTATTGATCATTAGATCTCTACCCTGATCCATATGACGAAGCTATTTTAGCTAAGTTTGGGTTAGAGTTCTCTGTAAGAGAGGAGATATGCGTTTTATTGATCGATGATTCCATACAATGTACACCCCGATATATATTGTGCCAATACCGGAGCTATATATGGAAAATTGATGAGTGTGTAAATACTCATCATTTTTATCATATTTTAACTGCCAAAACACGTGAAAACACTCGGAAACACATCCAAATACTGAAAATATCCCAAAGATCGTGTTTTATATGTTTTAAATGCAAAATGATCAAAAACAAATGAAAATCGTACAAAGTTTGCATAATTGGCAGTTTCAGTCCCCCAACTTTCAAAACTTGACAAAATTAGTCCCTGAGCATTTATTTTAAAAGAAAAGTCAAACCAAGTCCTTTAAAATCAAAAATGATCTTTGGGTGAAAAGCTTTCAAAAAATTACAAGTTTAGTCCCTGAAGTTTCACATTTGGCAAGTTTGGTCCCTGAACTTTCAGAATTGGCAGAAAAGGCCCCTGGTGGAATATTGTGAAGGGAAAATGCAACTTTTATCCTTGGGAAGTCACAAGTTGTCAAATTGGGTCCTTGGTTGTAAGGTTTGAAGAAATTGCATTTTGGTCCCTCAAGTTTCAACTATTGGCAGTTTTAGTCCTTGGAGGTCCAAAAATGGAAATTTGCAATTTTTACCCTTGGATTATTGATATATGGCAGGAAAGACCCTTAAATCAAGTTTGGACAAATTACAACTCAGCCCCCTCAATTATCAGTGAATTACACTTTTGGTCCTTGTGTTTAATAGATATAAAACCTAACAGATCATGTGTATAAAATCAAACCCAACATCCCCTAACCCTTTACCCACCAAAGCCCAAACTTTCCAGCCCAACACCACACCCCCCGTTTTATAACATCCCAAAGTCAAAAGGTCAAACTCATCCCCTTTATCTTCCCCCCATGGCTACCCCGTTTAACCAGTCCCTCCACCATCACCACCACCTGCACACTCCACCCCTCCCCTACCACCTCAAAAGCACCCCAATCACTTCCCCCAATCCCACTATCTCCCCACAACCTGTACCTAACCATTTGCCAGCTTGGCAATCCAAATTGCAACCACAAAATCTTTCCCGCCAAAACCCATTTGAAGGCCAGGATCACAATTGCTTTAATCCAACAGCTGGGATTTGTTTGCAAGGTCCAAGAGGGTGTTTTGAAACCCTAAATTCAGAAGAAGAAGCACAAGAGGGACAATTTCTACCTACCTCTTTAGTTAGTATAAATAGTTAGCTTGTAAGCCCTTATGAGGCATCCCTTCTTTGTATCTTTTCTTTAATTTAGACTTAGTGTCAGTTGTAATTTCCAAATTCTCAATTTAATTTAAGTAATCTTTCAGTTATAAGAAATTCGTATTTTCACTTTAAATTTTTAAGCTTCTTGTTATCTTGCTTAATTGCACTTTGCATAATCTCAGTAGCCTTTATAAACCTTTGTGAAGTGATTTGAAGTCAAAAGAAAGTTTAAACTCAGAAAAGAAAAGAAAAAGAAAAAAAAAATGCAAAGAAAAATCACAAAAATTTAAAAATTGAAGAAGAAAGAAGAAGCAGTAGAAGGTATGGGAATGGAATCTGGTTTAGAGTCTCATGGGAGACACTTAGGTTGTCATTTGGTTACTGGTTCTCATTTGTCTCCTAGCTTGGATGGCAAGTAAGAGTTTTGGACATTATTTTTCTATATTATGTGCTAAGTGTTATTTAGTTGCTATTGATTGTTCTATCCTGTTTAGTTAAGTTTAATATTGCTAAGTATAAGGGTATTAGTTAAGTTACAGTGTTAATTTGCTCATTCACTCTGAAAATTATCAAAACAGTCAAATAAAGGGGTGTTTGGATTAAGCATTTAAATTGAGTTCAAGGTGTTTGTGGGTTGTAAATTTAGTCCAGATGTTCTCCATTAGGTTTAATTAGGTGGTGCAAGTCATAAAACTCACTGGTCATTTGAAGAAAAGTCAAAAATCCATCTTAGTTGCAATTACAGTTTCATTGTTAATATTTGTGGAATCATGGTCATCAATTTGTTTGCATAAGTGTTTAAGGTAGCTTGATTCAGTCTTTTGGTAACTTATAACATCATTTTCAGTGAGTAGGAACTAACCAAAATTCACAAAAGTCAAATAGTGCTCAAAAATCTTGAAAGTCAAAATGTTGAACTGAGAAAATGGGACAATTTCTAAATTGATGCATAGGGTTTAAAAGAAAGTGGAAATACTAAATTCTTGTTGTTTTGTATTATTTTGTTGCTTGTAAACCTGAATCAAAAAGAATTTTTCATTTTGGAACTCACTTGATCCCTTAAACTTGGTCTCAAAGTTGCCTAGTGAACCCATTGACTGCCCTGCACCCAGTTTGTCCAGATTGACCCGTTTTTCATTGCACCTCATCCTGTTCATTTGTTAACCAATATCCTTGATTCTTAGTGTTTTGGGAAGCTTGTTAGGTTGCCTTGTTAGATCCTTACTCTGTTTGGCCTGAATTGCTTGTTAGCTAGTTTATTTTTGCCCCTCGAGTCACCCCCTAGCCACTGTTCATGCTGATGTGCATCAGCTTAACACTGAGCTTGTTTGATTTTGTCATTTGTTGGATTTTAGCTTTTTAATTGTTGAAGTTACATTGTTTTCATGTGATTAAGGTTGTGTTTGTGAGCTTTTACTTTTGTTCTAGCTTATGTGGTAATTTAGCTAGCTTAAACTTTTCTAGGAATCACTTAAACTCCCAAAACCTCAACTGTTGGCATTTTAAGCTAGCATAAGCTTATTTCAAGCTTTTCAGTGAAAAGTGTTTTACAAAAGTCGCTTAAAATTGTTGGTTAAGTAAGTGTGTAAAAAGAAAATAAAAAAAAAATATGTTTTTGCAAAAAGCCAAGAGGCAGGCTCGAACCTGAGACCTCTTGGCTTCACAGAGAAACAACACAACACACCACACATAACCAACTCGCCCTAGGGACTTCTCAGTTATACTCTGCAAAGTTTTTTATTTAACACTTGGTTCCCTATTTTGCTTATTTAAACTTATCAGTCTTAGTTTGCTTATTTTCTGCTTGTTTTACTTTAGATCCCAGCTTTTTATATTTTTTATAAACTAGTATTAACCTGTAGAATTTAACAAAAAAATTTCTAGATTTATTTTTGTAGTTTTAATATTTATTTTCAATTAATTAGTGTAAAATAGTAATTAAATTATAATAAATAGAATTTTTAGCCAATAATTAATTTTCTTTTTTCCAAAATTTTCTTTTGTCTTTTAGTACGTAAGAAAATTATTTGTAGGCTCGTAGGACCTTTCGTGTTTAAATTTCACGTTTTATCTTGCGCGTGACGTTTATTTTTAAATAAACGTTACGTGTTTGTTTTTAATTGTGATTTAGGATTCCCGATACCTAACTTTGTTTCCCGTAGTGTTTTAGGATTCCCCTAGTTTGCCTAGTGCCTTTTGTTCCCTTTAGGTAAATTTATTTTCATCCTCGCTCGTTAATTTTCCAATTTCGTTAATTTAACGTACCATAATTCCAAACAATCTTTCGCAACCCAAACATACAAGTCTTTAATCTCGATCTTTACCGTAGCTTTTCCATTCACACCTCGTTGGGGTACGATCCGGGAAATCACTTTCCCGGTCTCCACTAATATCACCATTGCACGAGTTTTACCGAAGGTAATCTTCTTCACTAAAAAGGTTTACTTGTATTTCTCTACGTCTAGTTGTCCACTCACTGATAACTTTGACTCCCACTTTGTTGATATTTTTTGGAATTACTTTTGTTTTACACCACTAAAACAACAACGAATCAAAATACTAATCATCCTAGTCACCAAAAGCTAATCTTCCTAATCTCCACTAATCATCTAAGTCACGCAAAGAGAATATAAGCAATACCATAATAAAGCTAATGGATAAATAACACTCCCCCGCAGTTCGAGCGGCGAAATCGCGAAAGCTCGAACTGGAGTAGTAAAATAGAAAAAAAAAAAGACATTAACATAATAAAAACATAGTTTTAATCGACTCGTAACAAAACCGTACCAACAGCCGACTTTAGTCGACTGGTACCAACGGTCGGCTAAGCCGACTGGTAGCACAACCGTACCAACGGTCGACTTTAGGGACTTGTACCAACGGTCAACTTTAGTCGACTGGTAACAAAGCCGTACGAACAATCAACTAATTGACAAACAATAACCTCATGCATTAACATCAAAAGAAAAGATGATAAAACGAAAGTTGGTTCTAAAACTTCAACCCCCAAAGAACTTTCCAAACAAACGGGGCGTGATTTTCCCTAAAAAAACATAAAGATCACAGATTTAAAAGAAGTTGTGGTTTATTTTTGTTATGGATTAAAGGGAGCCCTCCGAACCTCCGGCGTATAGCCGGCGGCGGGAGGCAGCAGCAGAAGAGTTTAGGTTTTGTGGATCTTAATGGCCTGATACCATGTAAGAGAGGAGATATGCGTTTCATTGATCGATGATTTTATACAATGTACACCCCGATATATATTGTGCCAATACAGGAGCTATATATGGAAAATACTAATCCTCTAGTCACCAAGTGCTAATCTCCTAATCTCCTACTAATCATCTACTCACCAAGAGATAATAACAATACATAGACAGCTAATGGATAATTAACATTCTCATGTATACCTTCTTGTACATGTCGTGGTGTAAGATGTTGTAAAAGAAATAAATCAAGAAACCTTTTATTTTAGTTTGGAGTTGCCCATATCTCATTTTATTTCCTACTTGGCACAACATAACTACAGGGACGGAGCCAGGGGGTTCCCGCGGGTGTCCGGGCACCCTATGGATTTTTTCGATATAGTGTTAATTTTTGAAAAAAACATCGATTTTCCTTAAAATCATCTTAAATGCACCCCGTCTATCGAAATGTGTTTCTAGTATTACTGTTCAAAATTTTTTGTGCACCCGGTCCTATTTGGTCCTGGTTACGTCCCTGCTGATAACTATGAAATGCCGTTTGATGCTAGTTACTAACAAGTAAGAATAGTCAAAGAAAGGGATAGGTAACTTTGTTAGATAATGTTGTCAAAGTTTGTGTGGCTTCATGGAAGATATTATAGCTTGTGGGTCAATATAATTATGTTATGTGGTTGGTACCTAGAGAGTTTTTTGGTACTAGGTTTTAAGTTTACATCGTGTGTTAGGTTAGTCAGATAATGTTGTCAAAGTGTTTGCGGCTTCATGGAAGATATTATAGCTTGTGGGTCAATATAATTATGTGATGTGATGTAACTAGAGAGTTTTTTGGTACTAGGTTTTAAGTTTACATCATGTGTTAGTTTAGTGTAGGGTATTAGACTGCTCCCAGTATTCAACCACTTTTTTTTTTATGCCTTTGGTGTCATATAAGTTTTTTCTCTCCTTTTACTCCCAGTAACTCACACCACTTCACCTTTCAGCCTATTTTTTTATTTATTAAAAACTAAAACTTTTATTCATTAAATTAATAAAAACGTTATATAAATAATAAAAAACGTAACCGTACAAAATAAAAAACGTAAACATTACATAGATAATTAAAAACATAAACTAAAATGGCAAGTTGATTTGTTGGTTTGATGGTGAAGTATNGTGATGTAACTAGAGAGTTTTTTGGTACTAGGTTTTAAGTTTACATCATGTGTTAGTTTAGTGTAGGGTATTAGACTGCTCCCAGTATTCAACCACTTTTTTTTTTATGCCTTTGGTGTCATATAAGTTTTTTCTCTCCTTTTACTCCCAGTAACTCACACCACTTCACCTTTCAGCCTATTTTTTTATTTATTAAAAACTAAAACTTTTATTCATTAAATTAATAAAAACGTTATATAAATAATAAAAAACGTAACCGTACAAAATAAAAAACGTAAACATTACATAGATAATTAAAAACATAAACTAAAATGGCAAGTTGATTTGTTGGTTTGATGGTGAAGTATTTCTGAGAGTGAATGTTCCTTCGGGTGTTGGGGAAGCGTTTCCTTATTAACGTTTTGTATTTCCGGGAGCAGGGGTGGACCTATGCTTGTAGGGGGGGGGGGGGCGAAAGTGTTGCGGACATTAAAAAAACTGGAAATTGGTAGAATTGAAAAAGGTCTGGTGCCCCCACCCAAATAATCAAAGTGCCCTCCTCGCTCTTGGATAAAAGTGGAAATTGTTTCCGGTGATTTGTTTTATCGGAAAAAATGGTGAAAAGGTAACAAGGTAGTAGATGAATAAGGTGAAGTACACGATTGTCAAAGTTTTCTATTGGGTTAATAAAAAGAAGTTGGTCAAAGTTTTTTTATTGGGTTAGTAAAAGCAAGAGTACTGTTTAGCAATCTTTTCTTTTGATATACTCCGTAGTAATAGGTACTGTAATAAATTTTGTTCTGTAGCAACATAAAAATGGGTCAAAGTGCTTTTTTTTTCCTTGATGTAGCAATTTGTATGTGTAGTATAGCAATGGCTGTGCATGGATTATGTTTTGATATAATAATACCAATAATATTAAATATGATACAATAATTTCATCACAATGAAACTTTAATCTTTAAAAATTTTAGTTTATGTAATAACTATTGTGTCGTTGACTTGACCCAACATGTTAAGTGAGTAATCTTTGGCCCGACCCGATTCTACCAGACATGTTAAGCGGGTAAACGATTAACCACTCTATTGCTCGATGCCCCCCGCGATGACATTTCCCTCTTGGTTTATGAGCTCACGTCGTAAGCATGAGGCTGCCAGCAAGACTCACGGTGGCATCTCCTCCCTCACGCTCTCTTGCTTCCCTTGCTGGGAGCAGTCTTAGGATATGTTTGGATCATGTTTGGTCCTCTGCGTATTTTTATTTTGAAACTCTTGGGTCCCTTCTGCCTTTTAATTTTTTGATTAATTGGGGTGAGATGCTTTTTCTTTGAATTTTGTGTTTTTTGGTGGGTTCTATAAATTGTTGCCTATCTAAAAAAAAAGTTTAAAAGGTGGAAATCATTTTATGCATATGCTATATACTAGGCGTCTACCAACCTCATTGGTGAACGGGCCGGGTTTGGAGGAGCATCTCGTTCCGAATGAGATGCCCCGATAAGATCACCAATAGAGATCGGGGCGGGTTTGAGGTGGGGTTTGCTAATCGAGGATGGGGATGTCCGCCTGCCCTATTGACATTCCTATAGGTTTCCATTTTCTTTACAGTCAAAATTCTATCTTATTCTATGTTTTAGTTCTGTGTTATTTTAAAATCAGTTGGTATGATTGCTTAACTAGAGAATCATATAGTTTTGGTTTACCATAATAAATACTTGTTTCTTAATTACTTCTGTATGTTTTACTGAAAAATTCAAGGCATTCAAAAATTGGAAAACGACATACGATCTCCGAAGAAACCTAGATTCCTATGCCTCCACGGACATGGGTCAAGTGCTGCAATATTTAGAACATACTTTGACAAGTGGCCAGAGTCAGTTACCAGTAAGATCGATCTTGTTTTCATCAATGGTCCATTTCCCATAGGGTATCCAACACCGGATGATGAACATTTTGAATGGTTTACCCTAGATAAGGTAAAGATACATAACTACGTATTGATTCAAGTCATCATATACTTGTTCCTGAAATCGGAATGGTATTGCTAGACATGTTTTAGGTGCTTTTATTTGCTTACAATGACCCAAAATGCATGATTATATTGTCACATTAAATCTCACCTTCATTCAGTTTTTTTACTAGTTAACCTTTTTATATATATATTTGAAGTTTAAGGAGTATGGCTACTTAACCTAACTATATTTAAGGTCAATACGGAGCACGACAACTTTGAGGAGGGCATCTCATATATAGAAAATCGTATGATAGAGCTTGGACCGTTTGATGGAGTGCTTGGTTTTTCACAAGTAAGATTTATTGGCTAACCAGTTATTTACTCAAATACATTTATATGTGCATTTCAGAACATCAATAGTTACCTTTATCTGTAGTTTGTTCTTTTAATCATATCTTATATGTATAATTTATAACTAATTTATTTATTTTTACAATAAAAACAGGGAGCCATTGTAACAGGTTCATTACCAGGAATGCAGGAACAGGTAGATCGTAGTAGTACTTAAAATCTCTCTATTGGAACATTATAACTTTCGACTGTGTGTTATCGTCAAGTGAAAACAAATACGATGGCATTGTAAATTAGCATAGCACGCAACTTTGTATATTACGGGATCTTATAAAATTATAAATGTATGTTCTATATATAACAATATAAGTGACTGTAACCCGGCCAGATATAAGCCATTAAAGATGGACAATATATATGAACCTTAATTGTCATTGTGATTGTATTATTAGTATTTATTACAGGGTGTTTGTCTGAAGAAAGTTGGGAAAATTGAACATGTTGTGATAATATCTGGTGCCAAACTTGGAGGAAAATTATTTCCACTGCCGAAGCTCGCTGAAGCAGCTTATACTTCTCCCATAGATATTCCTTCGCTCCACATTTTTGGTAAGATAAGAATCAAGTGTATTAAGAATATCTTGCCTTGTTATTGCTCATCTAACTGTTATTATATTTGTAGTTTTGTTGTCACTTCCTTTCCTTTTGCTCCTGTTCTGTTAATTTGCATGTATTGCACCTCCTTGGAGCTCTTCTCCAGTAAAAGTCCACCCTTTCGAAAATAAATATCTAATATTTAGATTTTCAACATAATTTTTGGATCAACGTTAATGCTAACAATTGTCAAGTTATGGAATTCAAGTGCTCATATAATCGGGGTTGATAAATCATCTTACCGACTTAACAAATAGAATAACTAAACTTTTTCAAACTAAATACAAATGTACAATCACAATCATAGAGAGTTTGTTGGATTTTACACATTCTGTTGTGATCGTATTATTGTATTTTAACAAATTATAATAATAAAAAAAAAGTCATTGAATTTGTTCACATCTAGGCAAAAATGATGTTGCAAGGCTAAACGCACCTGAACTCGTGGAAGCCTACGTAGATCCGCTGGTGATATACCACCATGGTGGTCATGAGGTGCCAAAACTAGGTATTACCTTTATTAGCTCCTCACAATTTGCGCATATCATACAAACATGCATGTATATGACTTGCTTCCTTTCTTGTCAGACGAACAAGGATTGGAAATCATGTTCGAGTTCCTTAGGAGAATTAAAGCAACCCTTTGAGGAAGTGGTTCTCTTGTGTCGAGGAAACGACATTGTCATATTTACTACTCTTAGCTGTGTAATTCTATATCATTGTATTTTGCTTCTGCTATATTAATATTGTAACAACTAATTTTTCAAAATAATATAAATATTCATTTGGGTATAGTGATCTTCTAATCATTTTTTATTGTCTCACATAGAAACTATCAAAAAATTATTCCTACCTTTCTAAATAACCTTTTGGTAGGAAAAATTGCATATGTGAGTGTTGGTGCGTAGTCAATGCATGTCTTTACTCATAATACTCAAAGTTTTTTCTTTTTTTTTTCTTTATTATTATTATTATTATTATTATTATTATTATAATAATAATTATTATTATTATTATTATTATTATTATTATTGATATTATTGATATTATTATTATTATTATTATTATTATCATTATTATTATTATCATTTTGTTGAGGGAGTATAGGGGTGGAGAGGAGGGTAGGAGGAAGATATCGGTGTTTGGATTTGGATTCGTGAAATCTGACAATGTTATTGAGTGTTCTTATTGAGGGGTCTGATCATATTAAAGAAAACAAGGGAAATATCAATGTTGCAAAACAAGGCCTACAAGGCCGATTAATCGCCGATTAGGTGCTACAAGGCCACCAACCTTTCCGATTTGTGTAAATCGGTCAAACAACTCGGTCAACCGTGGTCAACGACGGTTAATGACGGTCAACGGTGGTCAAGCTTGTCCGAAACCTTCAAACCTTGCTAGAAATACCCAAAACTCGCCGTAAAATTGTTTAATAAGTTATAATTGTTGTTTATATCAATTTCAAGATGTTTTCTTAAGAAAAATCTTTCCAATAATACCTAAAACTTGCCAGAAATACCTAAAACTTGCCGAAAATACATAAAACTTGTCGAAAATGCCAATCCGATTAATCACCGAGTAATCCCTCCTAGACCGATTACAAGCTACAGGGGGGTCGACCGCCCGACTACCGATTCACGATTTTTGCAACCTTGGGAAATATACTCATTTCAGGGTCATATTGATGAAATCGGAACAAATTTGAAAGTACATTGTTGAAGTATAAAAAGGTAAGTGTTTCAAGTTGGCACAAATTGAAAGTACGTGGCTATTTTCTAGCTTTTACCTTCATTAAAGCAAAGCAAAAAACCGACTAAACTATAATTGGAATCTGAGCTATCGAGCTCTCTATGGCGTAGGGAGGGTTTTTCTTCTACGACGTAGAGAGGTTTGGCGGATAAAAAATCCTTATTCGAGAGCTCTACGGCCTATGGAGACAAATGCCTCTACGCCGTAGAGAAACCTAAGACAAAATAAATTAATAGACATAGCTTCTGTGGAAAACTAGAAGGGGGGTTGAATAGTTTACCGCTTTTTACGTTAATTATCTTTTGAAACCTATCCGTTTTAATCAAAGATATACTTGACGTTTTACTTTAAGATGTGAATTGAAACACTTTGACCAACTCAAAGACAATATGTAAACTAAACACAATATGTAAAACATGCAAGTAAAGAGATAGAACGATCAAACCACAACACGATTGTTTATCGTGGTTCGGCTACAAGGACCTCACTTGTCCTTGCCCTACGTCCACGCCCCGAGTGTCCAACTCGAGAGTTTCAAGCACTATCAACAAACTCCTTCTCGGTGGAGAAACCTTTCACACGTCGCTTACACTTTATCCGGTACTAAGCTAAATACCGAGTTCTAGTTCGAGGTAGAACCAACCTAACGTCGCCTAATTCCTTTTACCGACACAAGGCTAGATGTCGAGTTCTTTTCCAAGGGTACAACCACTCCCGTTAGTTCTTTTACAAGGGTACAACAACTCCCGACTCACTAAGTATTTTGAGGCCTAAAATACTAACCGATCACTTAACACAATACATATGAAGTATAAACTACCAAAGCTTATACTAAGCTAAGTTAACAAGTCTTGCAACTTCGTGTTGAAACTTGTAACTTCTTGATTGACCTTGTGAACTTCTTGCTACATAAGAGAATCACACAAGTCAAATGTTACTTTGTTAGTTGAGAGAGAAATGTGAAATATATGTCCTAAAGTGATAAGGATTTTCTTGCAAGTTGACTTGTATTTATACTAAACAAGATATCAACTCTGGCGGACCCGGCGGAACCTTCACAAGGGTTCCGCCCGTTGAACTCGAGGGTTCCGCCAGGTCTGATGAACTCCAACCTTGCACACAAAGTAAAATCCCTACAAAACAATGTCAAGTCACATCACATAGGTATGCATTGACTCCATGAAGAGTTCTTCCATGCAATCATCAATGCCAAAGAGAGTCAAACACACAATGCACTTAAATCATGTATTGATGAGATGTGACATAAAATGATGACACAAATATGATGGCAAGACTTATTACACACAATGTAACTAATGAAGATGCATGAACTACTTAAACATGATGTGACACAACACATTCAAATCATGCAAGACTCTATACACACAATGTCATGCTAGCTAATCATAACTAAGTATGAGATAAGTCAAACACACAATTCTTTCCTTAATTGCATATTGACAAGAACTAGTTATGAGCATGATGTGATAGGACAACCTAGATATATGTTAGGATGACATTTAGAGTTCAAGCTATGCAATGTCATTGTTAAGTTAATGCTAACATGAATGCTTTCCTAAGTGTGCAAGCAAGATGACATTTATGTGCAACTCTTATTAAAGAAGCATAAGCAAGACTATACATAGCACATGCATACTTGAATGCTTGATGTGACAACTCTAATCAAGTCAAGTCATATCAACTTAAAGGCTAGACTTCATCCTAACACATAGCACATGCAAGACTTCAATACTTGATGTGACAACACTTATTAAAAGACCTAAGTCACATCAATTTAGCTATGCATTGATTCATGTCAAGTTAAACATAAAATATATTCATGAATGAATATTTCTAAAGCTTTCATTTAAACAATATAAAACAAGTTCATGTTTAAATAGAAAAGCAAAGCTTAGTTATATAAGACTTAGAAACTAAAGTGATGTTTTATTACAAGCTAAAGTTTGTATCTTGTCATTAACATAACTTAGCAAAGATCGTTAAAATATAAATAACGTTTTTAGGCGATATTTGTATTAACAATCTCCCCCTTTTTGTTGATGACAAAACTTAAACTTTATTTGTAAGTAAAACATAAGTTCTAGTATTAAGTCTTATAAAGTTTTATATAAACTTATTTTGACGCAAAAGACCACATATCATGCAAAGGCAAGTTGCTTAAATTATGCAAAGAATGCAACAAGAATGCAACCAAGTTTATATATTTTCTCCCCCTTTTTGTCAAAACAAAAAGATGAGTCGCGTAGCGGAACACATGCTCCCCCTTGATCGATACTCCCCCTAAATGGAGTACCAAGAGGGTATCATGGATTTTGAACCTACAAACAAAAATGGTTAGTTTCCGCAACATAGTTATAGCAAGACATGATTTGAGATTATGCAATCTCTCATGCTCCCCCTTGATCAATACTCCCCATTGCTAGGGTACCAACGTATATGTTTCAAGGATAAGAATGCTACAAAAGGAAAAGGTTAACTTTACTCCTGACGGCCTACCTTTCCTAACACCTGACGGCGTCAGGTGTTAAATCCCAATTTTTCTCTGGCCCGTCATTTGATAATTGATTTCCACTCTTTTGTCAAG
>LBNU01030563.1:0-17245 GCA_014162995.1 Artemisia annua
TAGGCGCGGTAATCGATTTGGTAACCAAGGTGATAGTAATAGTAGAAATGTTTGGAAGAGATCGTGGCTATAATAATAAAGGTGGTGGAAGCTCAAGGCGCGAACGCGAGTGCTACAATTGCGGAGACAAGAATCACTTTATAAGTGAATGTCCAAAGCCCAAAGAAAATAGGGCATTCGTCGGTAGAGCTTGGAGTGATAGTGAAGACGGGGATCACTCGGAAAGAAATGCAACGTGTCTCATGGTGTTTGAAAATCAAGAGGTATCTCCAAACTCTTCTATTTATAATAAAGATTTACATATTCGTAATTTGCAAAAAGAGAATGAGGAATGTTTTAAAACTATTGAAAAACTTGTTGAGGAGAAACACTCCCTTAATAAAAAGGTTTTTGAACTCGAACGAGAAGTAAAGAGACTTTCTCAACACAAAGAGGTAGTTGAACCTTGCACAAGTTGTGAAAAAATTGGACATGAGGTTAACTCTTTGAATGATAAAGTATCCAAACTTCAAAAGGAGTCATTAAGTTTTTCCAAATTTAAGAAAAGTAGCAATGATTTGGATGATATGTTAAGTCAACAAAAATTGTCCCAAGATAAGGAAGGTCTTGGATTTTTGAAAAATGAGAAAACAACTTCCAAGAGTCCAACCAAACCTATTGTATTTGTAAAAGTAAGCCAAAATGAAACTTCTAAAGTTTCCGAGCCTGACGCACTGGATGACGCGTCGACGCGCCGGCAACGCGCCAGGACTCTGAGGAAAAGTGGAGTTTCATCAAACCGTTTTGTTAAACCAATTGTTCCTCAAACTCCTTTTGCAAATACTCGAGGTACTCAAGCACCCATTACAAGAAGTGAAACCCCAAAACAATTTTACAACCCGGTTTCACATAATGAACTTGGATACACACAAGCTCAAGTCGGCCATAGACCTATCTTACCCACACCAAATATGAAACCATCATATAACCAAAGACATTCTTTTCAAAACAATCAATCATCACCTAGAAGAAATTTTTACAACAACCAAAGGTCTTCACATCGTCAATATAACTCATACCAAAGGAGAGACAACTCCTACCCAAACCAAAGATTCTTTAGACCACACAACCACCAAAACTTTGGACCAAGTTTTCAAAATCAAAGTAACCTTTCAAACAACCATTGGTCTATGTTTTCAAGCTACGGTCTTGAGACACTAAATGTCTTGCTTCATGACCCAAGGATGTTCAACTTGGGAATGTTTTATGCTAACAACAATGGACCCAACAACCATTGGGGACCAAGTTTTTGAGTTTTATGTTTGTTAGGTATAAGCTTGAATCGGTCTATTAGATAATCGAAATGGTTGATTTAAGCACATAATCGATAGTAGAAGATTGGTTACTTCATACAAGGGGCATGATGGTGTACATTAGTAATCTTGGAGGAAAGGTCATCCATAAACAAAGCATCAATGGTGGACTTTTATCTTGTGGTCGTCAAACAAAAATCATCCATTAAAATCAAGCTAAGTTTTTCTTTTATGCCTATGTATCCCTAAGTGCTTTGCATGATTAGTCGTCAAAAATGCCATGTAAACTTAGTGATGCTAGGTAGCTTATTTTTGTCACAACTTGAAATTTAGGAGAACTTAGAAACTTAAAGGCGATTAACATAAAATGAGACTAAACTTGCATGCTATGTGTTTAGGGAATATATTTATGTGTTTACAATTTTCATAACTCGAATACATGCTCATCTTAAGTGTGACATATTTAATTGATTTAAAACATGTCTAGGAATTTAAATGTTAAAGTTAACCCATGAGATCTCATATCACATGTAGGGTTAAATAAATATACGTAGACATGACTACTATTGCATATTGTCCACACATGATTGTTTATCGAAAATTTAAATATTAGATTAATTCAAATTTAAACAATCCTTCTAGATGAATATGCATACATGAATATATTTGTTAGATTAATTAATTGTAGGTTTCACATTGATGCAAAACATCATGTGTAGTTTGCTTAATTGCTTAATGTGTATATGTAAGATCTTAAAGGAAATCTTTAAAACATATACAAATAAGTTATATACATGATTATGTTGTTAACGTGTTATGATTTTAATCAACAAAGTGATAACATGAAATGTGCTCACATGATTAAGTGTCCCTAGAAATAAGATTGTGTGTCATAAATTGTGGGTTCATGGATGCTATGTGATTATATGCTTACTTTTCCTAGTGATTAAATGACGATATGAAAGACGTGTTTGCATGAGAATATATTTTGATGCTATTTGCTTATATGCCCACTTGCCGTGATGCTAGTTGATTTCGTGCATATTGCTAACATGCTAATTGCTTGCATATTTGTTAAAGATAGTAGATCATGTGCTCACAACTTTAAAGTATTATACACTAGGTGCACATTTACGTATTACTTAGACAAACAAGGTCTTGCAAGCAATAGAATTAGTAACACCATTTCGATCAATAAAGTCTTAGAGTGACTTCATATCGATTTTTTGGTTCATCACATATTCAAAGTTACGGAGGTAACTTTTATACTTTAATGACAATTGATGACTATTCACATTATATATGGACTCTATTTCTAGGTGCTAAGGAAGATGCCCTAGATAAGTTTAAGATCTTAGGAAGAAGATTAGAAAAACCTACTTGAGCTTTGATTCAAGCAAATCATGGTAATAGATTTGAACATAGGGTGCAATTTTGGGAATTTCGCGAACAACATGGAATCTCACGTAGCTTCTCGGACATTAGTCCTCCTCAAACCAATGAGGTCGTCCAAAGGAAGGACAAAAAGTTACAAGAGATGTGTCGTGAATTTAGCCGAGCAATCCATTTCGCAAAAGTTTTATGGTCATGCCTTAGAAACCACGTGTTACATTTTACTCTAGGAAAATACTTCACCTTAATATCTTATGAAACCCTTAGAAGTAGGAAATCATCACTAGAGTATCTTAGGAAATTTAAGGGTAAATTTTTCATACTTAAGACAATAGGAGAGATGAATAAACAAAACCTTAGGTCATAAGTTAGAAACACTTAGGATTTTGTTTCATGAAACTTCCCAAAATCCTAGTTGCGCATTTGAATCGTATAAAAGATTGTTCATGGTTGATATGGAACATAGGATGTTGAGTCACTTAGAGTCTTTAGAAAGACTACGTTTGCTGATCTTTTTGAAACTCTTAAAGTTTGGTTAAACAATGTGCTTAGAAATTATGTGAAAAGTTGTTTATGGGTTATGACTAATTTGATTCTCAAGACGTAGGAAATGTTATAGTCTTTGAGGTCACTTTTACATCATATAGGTATTTTCTTCACATGATTGAATTAATCTAGGGAGAGGGTAATACACGGTGTTATTCATTCACTTAGGTATCTCCTTATGCCTTGACTCGTTACTAGGTAGTAACTTGTGTTTAGGTCTTGCTTTGCACTCTTAAAATGTTTATATGTGAAACTATGTGCTCTAATTTGAAAATTTGTTATCTTCACTTAAGTAAGTGATATGGTTATACTTGATTGATAGATCCGTTTTATGAACCACTTTGTGGTAATGTTATGCATTTGTTTATCAACATTTGGAATATAATGCTTTGAATATGTATTATATGCGTAGGTTATGATGTATTATGCGCAAATAGATGTGATGTTATGCCTAAAATAACCCATGTTGCAAGTTTCCAAATGGTAAACTAACCCATTTTGGACTTCCACATGTGAGGATTTTATTGTTTGTTGCGTGTTGTATTCTATGTGTAGCTAGGCCACCGCAAAGGTGAGGCTCTTGACCCATGGATCCCCGCCTTGGAACAAGGGGGAGCAACGATCTAAGGGGAGCTATGTTCAAGGGGGAGCACATTCGGGGTGCATATACGAGCTACTTATTCTATCCCACAGGCCCAAGTTCGAAACCTGGCTTGATTGGTAGTCCCGCCTTTTTGATTCGACAAAAGGGGGAGAAAGAAAGCAAGAGCGTGAAGACCTATTCAAGATAAAGATAAAGGCTTCACCAAATTACAAGGCAAGGTCAAGACGCAAGCAACACCAAAGGGCGCGCTTTGTCTTCGCTACGTTTTGTAATTTTATTTGCTTTCGGTTTTTATTTGTCATCATCAAAAAGGGGGAGATTGTTGAGGCAACATGATCAAGATCTCCTAATGTTTTAATGATGACAAATAAGCCATCGAAACACATAAAATAACAAACAGTAGCCAAAATTCCCCAGAGCCTATATCTGCTCCTGGTGCGCTGCCCGCGCATCAACGCGTGGGTGACGCGCCAGGCTACTGTATGGCTTCGGGCGAAATTTGAAAGTCGGCTTTCCCCTTACCCGACAAATGTGGATCTTTCAATACAGGTATGAATATGTCATGTGCTTAATTGAGAACACTCGAAACGAGTTTTGGGATTAGAGATATCCAACTTTAAAAGCACCCATTTACGGGAAAATGCCAACTCATGTTTTCTAACTATCGCCTCTAGCCAAGGCTTTTATAAACTTAGGGAGCTTATATATTTCACGTAACATCATGTGAAAGCATCCATATGCTCATATCCCGTGCTTACGTCTTCTCTAATTACGTAACGGGTTTACTCCCTTATTGGTCAAACTAAGTCAAAGGTCACTTTGCGTAACGCATCCTTTCCCACTTGGGTTATGCTTTACATCTAGGCAAAGCACTTAACTAACAGGTATGAATATGTTATGTGCTTAATTGAGAACACTCGAAACGAGTTTTTGGATTAGAGAGATCCAACTTTTAAAGCACCCATTTACGGGAAAACGCCAACTCATGTTTTCTAACTATCGCCTCTAGCCAAGGCTTTTATAAACTTAGGGAGCTTATATATTTCACGTAACATCATGTGAAAGCATCCATATGCTCATATCCCGTGCTTATGTCTTCTCTAATTACATAACGGATTTACTCCCTTATTGGTCAAACTAAGTCAAAGGTCACTTTGCGTAAACGCATCCTTTCCCACTTGGGTTATGCTTTACATCTAGGCAAAGCACTTAACTTGTTTGAACCAAGGTATTAGTTGAGAACGTCGAGTTGTGGAAAGTCACGAGATATGAACCTATGGATTCTCGATGTTGTGTTACTTGAACTAATAAGTAACTTATGAATTTCTCAACTTATAATCTTAATTGTATAAACATTTTCTTCATAATGACAATTAGATTATTTCTTAATCTTATTCTTAATCTCATTTTTACAAAAAGCCAAATATACCAAACCACAATCCTTCCCAACATTCTCTTACAATATTCCCTTACACATCTTACACAATGTGTACCTTTTGTCTCTCTCCATCTCACACACAATATTCACATACTCCCATACAATATTCTCTCAATCTACCAACTTCCCATACAATCTTTATAAACACATACTTATACATCTTGTGTACACACACTAGATTTCAAAATACACACACTACTCTCACAACCATCTCTTCTCTACACACACTTGCCAACTCTCCATATCCAACCCATATATTCTCTTACATAAATCTCTTACATATTCCCTTACACCATTTCAGATCCCATCCATACAACTCATTACCTCCTCTCTAATTCAACACATGGGATTTAATTTGAAAACCAAAGGAGGCTCCCTTTGATCTTCACCATCCATTTCAAACAAACTCATCTCAACCCTCCATTTACCCTTTCCCCCCAAGCAAAGGAATATCCTTTGGAATATGCTTTCTCAATCTAACCATGGTTACCTCTTAACCCAACCTTACACACTCTTCCCTATGGAGGAATATCCCATGGCATATTCTCTTTTCTATTATGCCATGTGAGGAATACCATTTCTACCCCTACCAAATTACCCTTTCTACTCTTCTACCCTTGGTATTTGGTTTTCTAATAAACACTTCACAAAATGATTTTCTAATTGGCTATTTGAGTTGGTAAACCTTAGATTGATTAATGTTAAGGTTTAATGTGAAGTACAATTTGGGGTTTAGCAAGGCAAGGTATTTAAAAGGTCAACACCTAAAGTTTTGGGAAAAATGTTACAGGCCTCTGGCGCGCTACCCACGCATTGACGCGTGGGTGACGTGCCGGGCTCGGTAAATTTTTCCCAAAGTTGGGTTTTGCCTATGCCATGCCTTGCCTCTTGTATTCCTCACCCCTTGCCATTACTCTTTCTCACTACATTCTTTCTCTCTAATCCTCTAATTCTATCTTGTGTTCTTAGTAAAACTCATTAACATCATTTGAAAGAACATATCTTCTTGCAAGGGAAGAATCACAAGAACCTAATCCACTCTTGTGGTTGTGTCTAGGGTCTTCTTCTCTATACCCTTTCTATTAGAATCGAGTCACTAGGTTAGGTTAGGTCTTGATTCAAAGAAACAACATTCTATGATTCTATTTGGTTGTAAGGGAAGTCTTGTGTCTTTGTGACCAAGCCTAGGGAAGTCTTGTGTCTTTGTGACCAAGCCTAGATCATTGGGGATCTAGTTTGATGACTTGTGTCTTGGTGACCAAGCCTAGATCATTGGGGATCTAGTTGGGGTTTGATACTTCCAGTGGGAAGTCTTAGTGGTCTTTGTGGTAAGTCGAATCACGAGATTCTTTTGGGTAGTTTCCGAGGGCGGAATACCGTTGGGGAGTAGCTCTTCTTAGTGAGCACCGATCTTAGTGCATATCGGTGGAGTGAAGTTGTAACGGTTTGTAATCCACCGAAAGGATTATACTAGAGTAATAGTATCGGTGTCGTGGATTCGCAACTGGACGTACGGATGGTATAAACCCCCCATCCCGAACCAGTATATATCGTGGTGTCTCTTTACATGCTTTATATATTTTGTTTGTGTTTGTGGTTGTGATTATTTTTGTATAACCACTTGATGATCTTTGAGGCTTAAAGTTAATAAACTTTGAAAAAGCCAAAAAGACCGTATTCACCACCCCCCCCCCTCTACGGTTCTACAGGACTCATCGGGAAGCTGTCTGAAGTTGCTAATATCATTTCTCAACTTTGTTACCATGGATGGTGGAAAATATTTTGCTAAAAATTTGGTAACCATTTCATCAAAAGTATGGATCGAATTCTTCGAGAGACGATCAAACCAGGCAGTAGCATGATTAGTGAGAGAATATGGAAAGAGATATAAGCGAAGGCCGTCTTTGGTGACACCATTCTGCTTCATACTCTGGGTGACGGTTAGAAATTTATCGAGATGCTGGTTTGGATCGTCACCTGGTAAACCGTGGAACTGGCACGAATTCTGGACTTTCTGGATCATGTGGTGCTTGAGTCCAAAGTCCGTGGCTCTAATAGTGAGTGGTGCAATGGGTCCTCCCCTCCCTTGCATTGTGGGTTGACACAACTCCTCCATCGTTCGGAGATCAGGAGCTGCATCATTGTTGGGAGGGGTGGATGTGGTGGTGGCTCGTCGGGCATTATTACCGGTGCTTCTTCAATTGCAAGCAGTTCAACAATGCTTCTTCGACGATTTCTCCTTGACTGGGAACGAGTGCGCATGCACTAAAAACAATCACAATTAAAACAAGACCGAGGCAAAACGACAGAGAACTTAAACCAATAACCACAATATGAATGGCTTCTTTAAAAAAAAGTACACCAATTCACAAGAGTACAATGGCAAGTTTTAATCTTTTGTTTGGGAACTTATTAATGGTCATACCCCCAGTTGGGTAGTATTCTGCCTTGATTTGCGGGGGTAATATTTTATGTATTTATTAACAAGAAAACAACAAATGTTTTTGGCTTTTCGTGGGTGTGTGTGAAAAAAACTTTTGGAATTATTTTTGGAATCGATTCGTTAACCGAAATCATTCCTTTAAGACTACTCGTAGGGTGGCGGAAGAGAAAGAATGGATCACTTTCCGGTTCGCAATTTAATGTCAGAACCTCCGTATTCCACCTGTATAGGTTGTAATCTTAAAGATAACAAAGTAATTTAACTTCACGATTTGTTTTGTTATTTTTGATTTTTTTTTTGGTGTTGTTAACACTTTAGGAAAAGTGTTAATGACTGTTTTTTTATTTGATTTTGATTTTTACAAAAATTTACAAAGTGATGTGATTTGTACAAGGAGGGTTTTGAAAACCACTAAACTTAAACGTTTTTGAAAACACGCAACAACCTCCCTGGCAGCGGTGCCAAAATTTGACTCCTCCCAAACAGTTAGTCCAAATTAACAAAGTGTGGTCAACAGGTCAAACCTGAGGGAGAGGAGAGATCAATTTATGATCTGTTGTAAGCACAATGTGTTCACGGGTCGTTATGTCCCAACGAGGTTGAAATTGTATTTTTGAACGTTATGGGCATAAGTGATTTGGAGATAGTAACCAGATAATGATTTGGATTGATTTACACTAACGGAAATGAGTTAAATAACAGTTATTAACAATTACGGGTAATCAGATAAACTAAAAACGTAATTAAAATTTAAAACAAATGTAAATGCGTGCTGGAAAAATGGGAATTAAGCAAAAACAAACTACAAGGGGTGAAAATGACTTTTTACAAATTTAATATTAAAAGAAAATTTTATAAAAAAGAAAAAAAATTGATTATTTTATTATTTAATATTAATTAAATACTATTTAATTACTTATAATTACTATTTAAATTAAACAAAATATAACAAAATATTAAATAAAGCTAAGAAAAATGCAAATTCACTTTTAAAAATTCTAAAAGAACTTAAAAATAATTTAGAAACTAAAATTATATTTTTTTTTCTTTTTTTGAATTTAATATTAATTAATTACTAATTATATATTAATTAAACTATTTAACTAGTTTAAATTACTAAAAATACCAAAATGACTTAGAAAATTATGAAAAATTTTAGAAAACTAATTAACCACTACAGGAATTCTAGAAAATTATAAAAATTTTATAAAAATTATTATTTAACTATTTTACTAATTATTAACTTAATTACTAATTAAAAACTATTTTAAACTAATTTAATTATGAAAAATAGCAAATGAACAGTGAAAATTATGAAACTTTTCCTAAAATTCTTTTATGATATGTAAAACCTAGGAAAAATATAAAAAGGTACTGTTGTTAAATAAAAATTAATAAAACTATTTAATATACTAATATTACTTAATTATTATTATATATAATATTAATTATGAAAAATACTAAATTAAAAGAGAAAAATCTGGAAAAAATTTACTAAAAATACTACAAGATGCCAGGAACTTATGAAAATTATAAAAATGGAAAATGCTTTTTGAAAAAGCTGAACAATAAGCCAAATGTCTTAAACAGAAGCTATCACTTTTTTAAAAGTGATGTTTTTGTGATTTTTCTTTTTGACAACTATTTGTACACTGAAATTAAGCAACTTTATGAAAATACTTTTGCTAAAACTCAAAAATAGGCAATTTGGACACTTATGTTGTAGACAGATGCTTATTTGATGAAAAATGGGTTTTAATCACTTGAAAAGCTTATAGAAAAAGCTATGCAATGAGAACCAGAGATTATATAAGCTCTAACCAACTTAGATGCACACAAATTAAGCCAAAGGAAATGAAAAAGCACACTGAATAAGCCAACAAACACAAATAAGCACTTTGTGGGGTCCAAAACAACTAGGCCAAATGGAGCAATCTGCAGCCCGTTGTGGGGTCCACAGGGGTGATCAAGGGTCCAAAACAAATGTGGATCCAAAAAGCCCTGAACCTTAAAGATGGGCTTATGGGCTTTCCAAAAAGCCAAGACTCACTAGGTGGGGCCCACTATTAAGCTCTGTGTGAGCTTATGAAAATGGGTGAAATTCTTGGTACTGGGGAGACTAATGGCTACACAGGCAACTTTGAGACTGCTTATTTATAAGCAAATGATTTCCAAAATGCAAAATTCTTTTTGAAATATGTTAACAAGCAACAAAATAACTCAAAACAACAAAAAGTTTGGATTTCCAATCCCTAATGAACCCTATGGAAGATCTGGGAGAATTGGCCAAATTGACAGACTTGGAAATTTTTACTTTTTAGAAAACTCTAAAGTTTGACTTTTGTGAGTTTTGGTTTGATTCTACTGAATGATTATGTAATAAAAGCTAAAATGAGATGAGAACAAGCAACCTTAACAACTAATGAACTGATGTAACTGATTATTGAACCTAGGTGTTTAACAGTGAACAAGTTAAAAGGATTAAAATGTGATTTTGACTTTTTTCCAAAAAGACCTGGTTTTTATGTTAGAAATGAACTATTAGGACCTATATTGACATGTTCCAACAACAAACAACAACAAGCATACACTGGAACACACTTTTATCAGCTAATCCAAACAATCCTTAAAACAGACTCACAAGAGATTAATGATGCAAACTAATGAGTTAAACCATGAAACTGAATCCAAAGACCATATTATGATATAATAAGCACAAATGAACAGATAAACATCAATCACAACAACAATTACCCAAGATTATTACTTATACTAATATGACAGTGAAATTGAGATATTATGCAACAATGAAATTTACTGAACAACTAGGAAATTTTAAGCAACAATTCAACCAAGGTACACTAAATAAGCATAAAAAACACAGAGTTGAACAATAATAAGCAATGGCACATTAAATAGTAAAATTGAGGAATTTCGCTTACAACTTGAACTCCAGCTAAAAACTAAGAACCATGGACCAAAGAACACTCCTATAGGTTCTCCACATAACCACTAACCCAAGGCCATCCACAATTTACCCTGCTCCAGCCATCTTCATCATCTTCAACAATTTTTTTATTTTTCACTGAATTTTTCTTTTCTTTTTTTTTCACTACTAAACTGATTTTTAGTGTTTCTAAAAGCTTTGAGAAGCTTTTTAAGGAGCTTATGTGAGCTATTTAGTCCATAACAACTACTATAAACAACAATTCAGAAATCATAAGATTTTGAGGAAAAATTAACATAAACTAAATTAAACTTGGAAACCTTAAATTTATGATTAAAACGGATTTAGATTACACTGAGAGTACTAGAATTACAACTTAGAGGCTAAAACATACACTAGAATTTAGAAAACTACTAATTTTACACTAATAAACTACATAGCCTTCATTCTTCATTCCTTCTTCTTTTATGATGAGAATTAGGGTTCCTTGGGGTCCTGTGCACAAATCCCATCAATAAAATTGGCCTTTGGATCATCTTTGAGCAATCTTAGCCGTTTGATCATTCTGGCGCCAAAATGGAAAATGCAAATTGCACTGTTATATAGCAAGGGGTGGCAGCATTTAATGCTGAGGTGAAGGGTAGAGTATAGTGATATGGGTGGTGGGATAAGACTGTGATGGTGGGAGGTGGAGTGGACCATGGTTGCAAGTTGGGAGGAAGGAAGGTGGGAGGGAAAGGGGTGGTCAAACTGGTGTTTGACCCGTTTTTATTATAAAAGGGTGAGTGGGCTTGGTTTGTGATGGGCTTGGTGACTGGTTGGGCCAAAGGGTGGGTGGGTTATGTTTGTTGGGTTTGTTTTTGTTTTGGGTTTAGGAATAAAAAGGAGTCCGTTTGGTTTGATAATATTACAAGGACCAATAATGTAATTTCTGAATTTTGAAGGGTTGGGTTTGACAACTTTCCAAAGGTACTTGCAAGGGTAAAAATTGCCAAGCTTCAATAGTGTAAGGACCATAGTTGACTTTTCCACTTTTGAAATTCCAAGGGACTAAATCTGCCAATTGTGAAACTTCAGGGACCAAATTTGTAAATTCTCCAAACTTTTCACCCAAGGACCATTTTTTCCAAAGTTCAATAACACAAGGACCATGATTGATAATTTCTAAAATTTTAATCCCATGGACTATTTTTGACAATCTTGCAAAGTTCAGGGACCAATTTTGTAAACTTTTGAAACATTTCACCCAGGGACCAATTGTGACAAATTTTGATTTTCCAAGGACTTTGGTTGACTTTTCTTCCAAAATAAATGCTCAGGGACTGATTTTGTCAAGTTTTGAAAGTTGAGGGACTGAAACTGCCAATTATGCAAACTTTGTTCGTTTTTCATTTGTTTTCAATCATTTTGCATCTGAAACATATAAAACACAATCCTGGGATATTTTCTGTATTTTGATGCATTTCTGAGTGTTTTTGAATGTTTTTGCAGTTCAGATAAGACAAAAATGATGAGTATTTACACACTCATCAGTAAGCAGCAGCAATAAGAGGAAACATTGGTATGTACCTCCCCTTAAGGACCCCAAGTGTCCCCCTATGAATATCAAGTCTCCCATCAAAAATTTCGCTTGTTATTTTTAGTGGTTTATGTAATGAAGATGTAAATTTTTTGGGATGATGATCGCTAATAAAATAGCTGGATTTTACATTTTTGCTTTACTTGTTTACCGTTTTTATTTTGCGATTACATATGTAGTTTATTGTAGTGTTTGGAATAACTTAATTTGACTATTAAAGTCAACGTATACCAAAAATCAAAATAGTAACCAAACTGCATTGTTATACCATATGAATTACAACAGTTCAGTTAAATTACACTTAAACTGAAAGACAACATAGCATTTATTGCTGGTGTTTAACTTGGTATATTTGAGTAGCTGCTGCAGATTACTTAGTTGGATTACCAGTAGCAGGTTCTTCACTGGATAATTGACTTTGGTCATCACCACTGGCCACCTTAGCACCAACTCTAGTAGAAAGATTAATACCTAAGCCAATCACATACCCTCCACGATCAGTAGTACTTGATTTTTCACCTGTAACATCAGCTCTTGTAGTATAAGATGGGGTTCCTCTTTTTTCAAGTCACGATTGACAAGTATACCACATGAAATCTTTGTAAGGGGACGCATTGCCGAAAACATCAACCCAGCCTTGTTTTCCTTTTCAACCCAACAATCAAGGCATACCAATTGACAAGCATATTGTGGATCCATTGTGAAAAGCAATTGAATACATAAGGAGTTGATGATAAGGTATTATATAATAGAAGAAAAAAAGGATAAAGGTACAATGAGGTGGTTGAACAAGTAGATATGATTAAAGACATGCGTAAATGCATACAATGCAACCAAAAGTAATAGCTTTGATATTGTTGACTATTGCAACGTAGCACCATCTAACACAAACATACATTGTTTGTGTTAAGTAATTCAATTTAGGACAACCATTTTTGTCAATAAAGCGTGTGTAATCTACATCTAGTCCATACTCTTGCCAATAATTTGCCTCTTCCATTGCTTCCTGTCTTGCTCTTTCATGTTCAAGTTCTTTGTACATTCTCTCTGTAAAACCCGAAGTTTTGAAAACTTGCAAAATGACCAAAATGCCCCTAAGAATTAAAACTATAATAAAAGCTTATATAATTATAAATAAATCACAAATAATTACACAAGAGCTTTATACAACTTATGAACTGAAAAAAATTGACAAAAAAATAAAATCCTAACCTATGGGACACGTTTTCCTAGGCTTAGAAAGGTTCTAATTGATTTATTAATTTGTACTATATTTATTTAAGATTAAACTAAGTAAATTAAGGAAATTATAATGAGGAAGTCCAGAAATTGTGATATCTATCACATAATACACGGCCAAAGGATCAATTATATAACTCCATACCATTTCTTTTGCTAAACCAAATCAAGAAAACCAATAAAACCCTAAAAACCTAGCCGAAAACAACAAGAATTCACCCACCACTCCATACGATTTTTCTAAAGCAATTGAACAATTTTCCTGGGTCCGTGGAGATTATTAGAAGCCTAGAAAAATAAGGGTTTGTCATCTGGAAGCATGGTTCGAAGGTGGTGAATTGTTTGTGTCGAAAAATCCATACCGAGAAGAAAATATTGCACACGATTCAATCCATTGATCCTAACCACTTGGGGTATTTTTGTATCACTTTTTATACTCTATTACATCTGCATAAAATACTAAATTCGATCCATGCATGTTTATTTGGCCATACGAAATAAATTCTAACTAAAACCCTAATTTCATGCAAAATTAATAAATTAGCTTAGATGAATTTTGTAAATTGATATCTGATTTTTTTGGCCTTCAATGATATATATGCAACCTATAAAAATTGTTGGTTAAATTATTTGATGCCTAAAATGATTATTTGGATGCGTTTGTGTTTCGGATTGAATAAAAAAGAAAAGAAAAGCGAATTGGCTAGGTTTAGGGTTTATTGTAATTTTGTGGGATAATAATTGACCTAATGATTGTATAATAATGATTTGATGATGTGGGAAAAATTAGGGTTTGTATTTGGGGATTTTTATTAAAATTGATTATGAAATTAAAATGATAGGGGGTGTTTTGTAGTTTTCTAAACTATGGGGTTATTTTATAAGTTCATTTGGACCAGGGGAAATTCGTAAAAATTATAAAAAGGAGGGTATTAAGTGTAAATGATATTTTAGAAGGGTTAAATGTTATATATAAATATAATTCGAATTGTAAAATAATTAAAATGGAAGGACCTGTTGTGTAAATTATATAAATTAAGGGTGTTTCGTGTACATTTTAATGTGTAGGGTAATTTGTGTAAATTCTGGAAAATGAGGGGTTAATGTGTTAATATGAAATTGATAAGGATTATTTTGTTAATTTGGAAACGTGAGGGATTAATTATGTAAATACATATATTTTGGCCTAAATTAATGTTAAAGGACTAAAATGGTAATTTTGTAATACTTGATGGACTTACGTGGTTATTTGGTCAATTATGTGATTTACAAGTTAATTAGATAATTAAAAGGGTTATATTGTAAATATTATAACTAGAGGGACTAAGAATTGTAAATATGGATGTGACATGTGTAGTTCGAACTAAAATATGATGTAGGGGCTGTTTATGACATTTTTGTATAGTTGTGGTGCTTATGTGATAATTATATTAGTTGAAGGCTTAAATATGTAAATGAGATAAATAAGGGGTCTAATATGATAACTTTGTAAACTTAAGGGTGTGAAGTGTAATAATTGCATACTTGACTTTCTTGACTTAAGTTGACATGTTATAATGTGAATGTGATCATTTGTGACCTTCAACTTGTTTAATTGATACTTTTAACCCTAAAACATGTTCAGTGACCTAACGAAACCCTAATCTCAGAAAATGTCTATAAAAGGAAAACTGTTATACACGAGGCCATGAGACTTGACATTGGGACAAAACTAAGTTATAAGAAGGTGCTAATAAGTGAGAACTAGCTAGTAATGGGAAATCTTGATATTTATGGAAACCTGCTATTTTTGGAAAGTACTAATTATGGAAATTTCTGAAAATTGGAAACCTTTCTAAATAAGGGTACTTTCAAAAAATAGAATCTTACTAATTCTGGGAATTTGATAAAATAGAAAGTTATTCAAAGTCAGTAAAGATACTAAATCTGGAATGTTTCTAAAAATGGAAAGATAACCTAAAAATAGAGTAATCTGATTTCAAATAAACTATCAAATAATTCTCGACTTCTAATCCGTCTAGGTTCTGTGAAGAAGGAGGAGTTCCTATTTCTGTCTGATGTTTTCTTGTGTCTGCTTTGTCGTCTGGTTGAGGTACAGATATTCTGACCTTTCAGTAATGTTTCTCATGACTCATGATCCGTTCTCTCTACCCCTACTCTGATTTCTGATCTTGGTTCTTCTGATGTCTCTGGTTCATTGACATGATGTTTTGTATGAAAACCTTTGAAAATATAACTTGATGATATGAGACAAACCATGTGGAAATGATTTCTTTAAACATGATATCAGACTTGTTTCAAAAGGAAATTTAAATAACTCCCGCTAAAAACATTTTAGAGAAATACCTTTATGAAAATCATGTTTATAAATGAAATGAAAAACCTCTAAATCTGTTTCCTTATAAAAACTTTCACACTTGTAAACCTTGAAGGGAAAAAAGCATTGATATCGAACCTTGCTACCTTCGTCTGATATTTTTCCTTTTGTTTACGGTTCCTATGCCATGATAATGATCCCCTTTTTCTATTTGAACTTTTGTTAATTGAACCAGCTTACTATCTGAATTTGCTATCTGAACGCATTTTTGATATTGAACTTAGAAAATGAAGCCTTTGATATTAAACGCTCTGGCTTTAGGAACTGCTGATCTGATAAATCGTTATAATACCTATGTATACGGCCATCTGAATATGATCTGTAATAATCTGAACTTCGTTTTATCTGGAACATTTAAATTCTTGATTATGTAAATTGACACTTTGAAATTAAACATTGACAATTCAGGTACTGAAACCCGGGCTATCAACTAGGTCATGGGAGGTGCTTCGCAATGTCCGTGTCGCATTGATGCACCAAATGTCATGACTCATGTTGAGTGAGTGATTCTCAACCGCGTCCTTTGATTATGTGTTGGTCAGCGAAAATATTGTACAACACAAGTATCAGATTTGATAGAAATGAATGAGAAATGAGTTTGGCTTGATTAGATGCAAATATGAAGAATAAAAGTGCAAGACGTTTCTTACTGTAATGAAAAACCAACAAGAAGAAAGGGGTTTACATGATTCCTATTTATAGGAAGGGCGAGCTAGGGGCAACATGCCATTCTCTTCTTCCTTAAACGTACTCGCCGGGCCACAAGCCGCATCTGCGACGAGTATCTGGGACTGATCTTAAACATTACAAGATTAATTTACTAGCAACCTATTAGCAAATGTTGAAAATAACCGAAGACTTGACTTAACGTTGAAAATAAAGAGAAACCAAATAAAGGATATAAAGAAAGAGAAGTAAAGTCCATGCGTTGAGGTTGCTTGAACGTTTCTGTCTTTGCACTTTAGTTGTAGCATTACATCAGCTTTAGGAAGTCTTCAAAAAAGGATTATGTAATAATTCATCGTTCTTAGTTCTTAACAATTCTGCACGCCAGCCATAGGAGACTGGGTGTTCATGTCTTTGATGAGAGCGAAAAAACTGTTAAGCGTTTTAGGCGGTCTGTTTGAGTCCTAAATTCGTATATTATTGGATGCGGATTTTCACAACAGATCGTTTCTTTTCTGCATTTTAGCGCTCACCTTTTGCAGGAGAAAATAACAAAAGAAGCATTTCGGCGGTTTTTGGAGTGAAAAAGTGGCGCGAAAAACAACAAATCTCAAAAGACCCTAAAGTGGCAGAGAAGGATGAGCCGGTAGTAGCAAAGCTTCAACGGGTGACGCAGCGTCAGGCAAAAAATGTATGAAGAAATGGATGAGGTTACTCATGAC